>JAMWET010006632.1:95000-247500 GCA_024036415.1 Prochilodus magdalenae | reverse complement strand
CGGCCGGTTAGGCCCCGGGGGCCATTTTTCCGTGATGTTCCGGAGAAAATGTTTATTAAACTAATCCCACGGTGCTTGGGAACGAACGCAGCCCAGCCCCACCGTGATAATCTCAATATGGACTTGTTGTAGAGAAACACAGGCTGGGCTCTGGCCTTTGTTTGGCTTGACACCTTGGCAGAGGGAACGTCGCTCCACACTCGCATACTTGCTTACCCTGCTTGCTAAATAAGGCCTCCCTCTCGCGGCTCCTGCCGGCATCGGAGCGGCCCTTTTCTTTGTGAAAACACACGGAGGTTTCTCAGGATGTGTGACGGCGGGAGCCGGCAGATTCCTTTGCCTTGTATGGCTAAAGGCCTCCGAGCCTGGCTGTTGACCTTATTGGCTGAGTGGGGAACAGGGAGGTGTGGAAAAGACGCTGGAACGTTAAACAAACGTCCCGGGCCGTCCAAGGAGCAGCACCCGAGACCGAGGCTCACTCTGAAGCTGTTATCACTCACGGACGAGAGGTGAGCTACACGGCCTTTTGCACTGATGCCGGGATCCAGCCGTTTGCAGACGCAGCTGTGTTAGCCTTTAGCCTTTAGCCGTAGTGAGCAGTGCTGTGAAGGATTCGGGCGGGGGGCTTCTCTGGGTTATCACGCAGGTGCAGAACGGGGAAAAGGAGCACTGAAGGGGTGTGAGGTGGAGCTGTTTGGTCAAATGCAGCCGGACGTGGGGGCTTAACTCTCACGGACTCAGCGCTCATGTGTTAGGACTAATAAGTCAGTAGTACTACACAGTGTTCAGTACTGAAACGATTGTGTACCATGTGTGTTTATGGAGAAGAGGATCTTTATACAGGCCTGATTTAGAATGTTAATGTTGGATAGTGTTAAGTAATTTGGAATTGGGATGTAACAGCATGCATATGCAATCGGAATTAATATATGTATACATATATGTATATATAATTTTTTGTCGATTTCTACTTTTATGCATCACTGGACTCCAGGAGCTGCTGTCTACACCGGATCCAAATTTCATGTGAAATGGACCAGCAGAAATGGGCCAAACTTGCTTTGAAATAATTCTGGTTCCATTGACTCACATTACAGTTCAGTCAGGTTTTTGGCCTCTCCTGTAAAGTTGCCCTTTTGGGGATACTTGTTTTTTCCTTTGGACAGTGATGGCGTGTATACAGTACCAGTCAAAATATGGTTCTACTTCTGTGTATCTTAAAGCTTTACCTGAGCTTTCCTAACCTGCAGTGGAGCTGATATAGAACAGGGTTTATTACTGAGCAGGTTTGGAGCGATTCTATTGGTCGGCCCATCATGAATATTCACTAACCTGAAAGGAGAACTAGAGCTTTTACACTGTGCAGAAAAAGAGATCCAAGTTTGTTTGCGCTACAGGATATCGCCGCTGTCTAGTGAGAAGCATGATCCGTTTTGGTTGATTCGTAATTTGTATGCATCATTTGAACACTGGGTCAAAATTTCATGATGATGAACGGACCAATAGAAATGACCCAATAATTCGGGTTCCATTGACTTACACATGTTACCATTGTGGAGATACTTGTTTTTCTTTGGGCAGTGACGGTATGCATTGGGATTATATGTGTTAATATTAAAAGACAATATGTATACATATATATATATATATATAAATGTGTGTGTATATAATATAGTGATACATTAAGAGTATATGTGTACGTGTTGGGTGTGTCTAAACATCTTTAGTTGTTCTGGTTCTGTATATAAATCTATATCTATGTTCTTATATATATCTATATCTATATATCTACATATATATATATATACATATATATATATATATATATATGTGTGTGTGTGTGTGTATGTGTATATATATATATATATATATATATATATATATATATATATATATATATGTGTGTGTGTGTGTATGTGTATATATATATATATACCATATACCATATACCATATACTTGAACAGCAGCTTCTCTCCCAACACTGCGGTTCCTCCTCCTAAACCCCTCAGTAGATGATGAACCACCAGCCATTACTCTCAGTGCACAGCTCTTTTTATGGAGAGGTGGATCTGATCATTCCTGTTGTACTGTGTTTGGTAACTGAAGTTCCATACATAGCCAAGGTTGGCACGGCATGGATTGCCACTTGAAACAACTGGTGGTCCCACTTGGGAAGACTGGACTGAAGCAGTTGATGATAGGAAAGGGATAATTTGGAGAATTCCGGAGAGCCGGTCATTCTTGGGGCATATCAACAGAAGACCAGCATGAAGAACAACAGGCAGTGACAGCAGCAGCGTTTCCTGTGGGCTGCGTTCAGTACAGCGTGACACTCGGTGTTCAGTGCTAGCAGTGCTTCACTGTAGTGTGCTCAGGTCTGGACATCTGACAGCAGACTGGATCTGATAAAGCGTGCACAGCGCTAACACGCTCTGCATCCTGGTTTAGCTGGGCTGCTGTGATTCAGCTGAGCCTTCCATTGTGTTGAAATGTGAGGACGAGTGGACCAATAGAAATGCTCCAGAACTGCACTGGATAAAACCCCCTCCAGTAGCGAGACCGTGGTTATACAGGGGCACGTGTGGAGCTGGGTGGAGAACTGCTTCTGTGGTAGCGTGAGGCTGATAAGCTCCTGATACCGCCGCTGGTCTCGGGAGACTGACTGTATCTGGGCTTGAGGTTGGGGAATCATTTAACCCTCTACAGGAGGGAGCTGTTCCTGTATAGGCCATTGCAATAAAGCAACAGTGACTCTAATCTGTCGTTCGGGGCCGTTTCTATCAGCCCATTCACACAGCCAGCATTTCTCAGGACAGAAATGACCAATAAGGTCACAGCTCAGTCACCGTAATGCTAGTGAGGACTGTCCCTGGAGACTCGGCACTTTGAACAGAATCTACAGGCTTGTGTAAAGAGCCTCGACTCAGAACTGAGGCAGAACTGGACTCACAGTCCAAGACAGCATAATTAGCCACCACCCACCTCTCCTCTGGTGGGGAGGATGGCCCTCCCTCTCCCCCTATCCCTTCAGGACAATCTTAGTCAATGCCGTTATCTAAGCCTTTTCAAACTGGGGGGCTATAGGGGGAATATACGTTTGGGTGGAGGTGGTGGTGTTGGGCTAGAAACGCCCACTCCTTTTTAATTTGGCCAGTATTCAAAATCAGACTAAGTATCGTCCATCAGTCCGGACGATGCTGTGTAACACTGTGAGGGTCCGTAGGCCCCTGGCATTCAATTTCTTATTAACCAGTTTTACTGAATTTTAAACAGCTGCACCTAAAAAGGGGTCCCTGGTTAAAAGTGGGGTGGGCATGAAGGATTTGCCCACCAGGCCTAACTTCCTGCCATACCGCGTTCAGTACCACGTCTCTTGTGTAGCTCAGATAGCTGTGGAGAAAGCCCAAAGGACGAGGGCCTTATGGAGGGTTCAGTGGCACCTACTTTCCAGAAGGGGGCGCTAGACTAAAAATGACAGCTGATGTAGGAGAACTGGCAGGTGGGGTTCCTATGACATAGTGTTAGCGGGACATGGCTAATCATCATCCTACTTGGTGGAGGTCAGGAACGATGTACGGGTTTGAGTTACTGCTACTATGGTGGTCTTTTGTGAGCTACATCCACAGCATAGGTTAGAACATCCGGTCAGTGGTGGTCCATTGGTGATCCCTGTCCAGTCTGGAACCCTAAACTTACGAAGGGCTCTGCGTTTATACTTTGCATCCACATGGGCACAGTTGCTTGTGTTAACACCTCTCACGTTTTCATTAGAAGGCCAGGAGTCTCCAGCCAAGATGTCTGCTGCCAAGCGTGCCAAGGGGAAGACCACGAAGAAGCGCCCCCAGAGGGCCACTTCCAATGTCTTCGCCATGTTCGACCAGTCCCAGATCCAGGAGTTCAAAGAGGCCTTCAACATGATCGACCAGAACCGGGACGGCTTCATCGATAAGGAGGATCTGCACGACATGCTGGCCTCTCTCGGTAAGTCCTAACACAGGTTTAGAACCGCACCTCCACTCTCTGATCAGACAGCCACCCTGAATACCGAACGGGGCTTGCTGTTATCATGGACGTCCCTGAAGAAGACGTCATCTAGAAGGCAGAATGTGCTGCTCAATACTACCTGCTAATACACCCCCATGATCCACCACCAACATAATACCTGCTCTGTGGTGGTCCTGTGGGGGTCCTGACCATTGAAGAACAGGGTAATACGGTATACAGAGAAACAGATGGACTACAGTCTGTACCTGTAGAACTACAGAGTGTCCTGTATGGTCAGTGGAGCTGATACAGTGTAGTTACAAGGTGATACCTGATCACATACTGTATGCTTTACCTCCCCTCCTCCGGGGGGTCCTGGATGTAGTCCAGGCATAAATGGATGCTAAGAATCAATGAATAAGCTTGTTTCATTTGGACGTGCTATGATTTTACACACATAAGCCGAATGGAATGACAAATTTCCCATAATGCAGTGGAGTAAACAGTAAGATGGTGGACTCTGAAATGTCGGGGAGTCACTCCTCCTCATTTAGAAACCAGTTACATTTACGTCCTCACTGTCAGAGTGACCCACAGGCAACCCACAACAATATTTACCCGTCTCGGAACTTTGAAAGAGGCGGGGCTCCTATTGATGATCGAGGTCTGAACTGGTAGCCTGATTTGCATACGGTTAAATCTGATCCTCCTCATAGCGTCGGGCAGCAGCGCGTAGTTATGCTAAACATTAGCGCTTATAGCTTCTAGTCTTTTAATCTCACTTCTAACAGCTTCTTCAGTCGGAGGACCCTTCGCCTTTCATCTCTCATAAATAATGAACTGCTAAATAAAACCAGATTAGTCCATATTTAAATTATTTATAGATAAAGAGAAGAACAGAAATGACAGGCAGAATTGGGTTTAGCTTGTTCGGGGGTCTCTTCTTCAAAAGCTCCTCCAGACTTTCTCTGAGACATCGGTCCCCCATGTTTCTCAGCTTCACAGGTTTAGCTTCCCTCAACGGTGAACCACCAGCACACGGTGTCACGTGGATTAAATTTTTTAGCAAGCCTGCGTCACAGCCCAGCTAGAACTTTATTATTACTGTTATTATTATTATTATTATTATTATTAATACTACTACTACTACTACTAATAATAATAATAATAACAACAACAACAAAACAACAACAACAACAATAATAATAATAGCAACAATAATAATAATAATAACAATAATAACAACAACACAACAACAATAATAAAAATAAAAATAACAATAACAATAATAATAATAATAATAATAATAATAATAATAATAACAATAATAATAATAATAATAATAATAACAATATTAAACAACAACACAACAACAATAATAATAATAAAAATAACAATAATAATAATAATAATGATAATAATAATAATAATAATAATAATAATAATAATAATATTAACAATAATAATAACAACAATAATAATAATAATAGTTAATATTATTATATAATTATTAACATGTAGTTTTAAGGGCCGCCCCCACCATACATATCGCCTCTTACCCTTCAAAGGTTCTTCACACTCTCATCTCTCAAGTACAGAACTGATCCTGTATAGAACCATCCATTAACAGGTTCTTTAGTTCTCCTATGGCATCATTCACCAGAACCCACGGCACCTTTGTGTTTCTGCCTGTGCGTTTCAGGAAAGGACCCCTCGGATGAGTATCTGGAGGGCATGATGAGTGAGGCTCCCGGTCCCATCAACTTCACCATGTTCCTCACCATGTTTGGGGAACGGCTCAATGGAACGGACCCCGAGGAGGTCATCCGGAACGCCTTCACCTGCTTCGACGAGGATGCCACAGGTAGACCGGCTTTTGTAGAGGCGTTTGGTGTTCAGTATTCCAAAACTGATCATTCGAGAGGTTCATAAACGTTCCCCAACAAAGAAATTCCAATGTTGGGTCGTTTTATTAATGACAGTTTATGAATATTTGAAACGGACGGATGAAATGAACGAATACTTGTGTTATTTGTTTAATGATGGTCTTACCCTCATGTCGGAAACCCCAAAATGATAAAGGGTCCACCAATTCAGGGAGCGGTCCTACCCAACCATTACATTAACCCAACAACCGTGTGTAGTAGCTCTGATATCTCGCTTAACCTCCCCAAAACCACACGACTAGATTGAGTCCCACCGATTTACATCCATCCGTCCATGTGTTAAGTCAAGCTCAACGAAAGAAGCCAGATTCAACCCACACTGCTTTGATTTCCACCCCCTCTGACCCTCCACCCTTCTATCCCCGAAGGGTTTATCCACGAGGACCAACTTCGTGATCTGCTGACCACCATGGGCGACCGCTTCACAGACGAGGAGGTGGACGAGCTTTTCCGTGAAGCGCCGATCGACAAGGATGGGAAATTCAACTACACAGAGTTCACCCGCATCCTCAAGCACGGCGCCAAAGACAAGGACGACATCTAGACGCCGGGATCCCGCCAGAGATCTTCTATTGGAAATCAGGGGTTACATACGCCAACGTTCTCAGAGTAAAATGCCCATCTGGAACCAATCAGGCGAGTTCAATTACTGCCCAGGTGAGGTGGGGGGAAATGGTCCCAGATCAGCATGTTTACCCTGAGAATCCGTTTGCAGCCACATCCTTAAAGAACCCTCCAGCACTGTTTCAACCTGTTCTCTATTTGCCGCATCTGTACCGTGCCAGCGACCGCCACCGATGGGAATCCCGAGGAGGTTTTCCACGTAGCTTAGTAACTTAGTTCACCTATTTTCACCATAAAGATCGACGAGCCGCATCCATCATTCGGCAAGAGCCACCCATGGGCGTGCCTACAGCTAGCTGTGGGTTCGGGGTCAGTGTGTTTTCCGTTAGCTTAGCTGAGTGACAGATGACTTAGATAGAAATGAGGTTGAACAGTGCAGTACAGCACTGACCGACAGGAAGCTGAATGGAAATAGTGTTAATGTTCAGTAAGTGTTCAGTAAGTCTTAATATGGGCCTAGGAACCCACACCCAAGCAGCTTCGTGAATGTGGACCTGTAGTCCATCTTTTCTATGCTAACCATTTTGTAGTAAAAGCCAAGTCTGGTTCACCATTGTCACTTGTATAGAAGGTATACATGGACCCGGCCTCTCTCTCTCTCTCTCTCTCTCTTTATCTCTATACCTCTATGTCTCTCTACCCATCTATTCCCCTTCTGGAATACAAGGATTCCTGTTCAATAAAGGAACACAGCTTTGGTGTCCACAGTCCACCACTGTTGTCTATAATGAGATGAGCTCCTTGTGATTGTTTAAGCCCACACCATTAGCTTTTCCTGTTTGGTCTGAGAGCTCAAGATGTTTTTCCAAAACTGCCCAGGATATGGCATGGGAATCTGGGTAGCCTCCTAGAATGCTGGTCTGAGCTGAGCTGGTTCGGGCTGGTCGATGCTGGTCTGGTGCTGGTTTAGCTAGTTTAGCACCCAGCATGGTCATCCTGGTCATGGTTGACCATTATACCAGAATCCAGAACACAACATATGGTGTTTACACTCTGAGAAAACGAGATCTTCTATTTAGAGCTTAAAATCTTAAAAAATCTTTAAAATGTGAAAAAAAAAATCCAGATTTTCCAGAAAACCAGATTTACATTTATGGCATTTAGCTGACGCTCTTATCCAGAGCGACTTACAAGGTTAATCCTATTACAGGTGGGCCAGTGTAGTGTTAGGAGTCTTGCCCAAGGACTCCTATTGGTGTAGCACAGCATAGCTACCAAAGACCGGGATTCGAACTCCCACATGTGGAGGTGGCACTCTGGGTCGTGGTGTTACCCGCTGAGCTACACCAACCACCATAGTTCCAGTTGTTGTTTCTTGTTTGGATTTTGCAGCCAGCTAAATTCTCTCACTATTGTGGCAGATCATTTTGCAGATTTGAAGAAACCATGCCTCAAACAGGCCAAATATTCTGGGAACGGTGATGAAATCTGGCTTACTTAAAACTCAAAACGAGAAAATTAACCTGGAAATAAAAATACAAATCTTAAATTGATTTTACAACAACTCTATTTACCAAGATCTCTTTTTTTGGCAGAGTGTGCAATGAAAACTCTCCGGCACATGGTGTGTTTTGGGTGCCTGTTTGCTGGTTATTACTTAAAATGAGTCAAATATAATATTTTTATTGGGAATAAGTGATCTGAAAATAGAATTTTATGATTTTTCACAATTTTTACGAATTTTTTAATGAATTTTTACGAATTTTTTTACGAATTTTAGGATTTTTTTTTTAGGAATTTTAGAAAATGGAGAATCTAGATGTAATTATTTTTGCTAAAATCTCTTTTTCTGTGGTGCTGCTACGCTGCTCACCCAATGAATTTAATAAGTTGACCTTAAATTATAATTTAATTAACAGACTTTTGAAATTAGACCTGAAACCGGTCAGTGATATACTCCAAAGACTGTTAGATCAGCTTTCCTCTGAGCACGACACTAAAACCCACATACAACAACAAAAAGAGACGGCTAGCCTGGTGTTTGTTCCGTTAGCCATCAGTTCCGTTCCTTCGAAGTTCCATTTTTAAGGTGTTGGGATCTCTTCCTCTCTCTAAAACCCGACACAGACCAGCATTCACCACCAACACCAGGATATGTTGCCTGACCGTGCAGGGTCGCTTGTCATCGGAGATATTGTCCTCCATGGGCTTTGCTTTAATCCGCTCATCCCCGAAGAAGCCTTATATGTTGGTATGACTGTAACAGCATCACGTCTGCGAGCTCAGAAGACACGTGCAGGTTGACGGGCGGGTGTGGAGAGTGAATAAAGTGGTTATGTCTGTGTTATAGTCATGATGACTCCTGACTCCCTTCACTACCACCACTGTAACGGAATCAAGGACATCAATCAGAGATCTCTATACGGAACCGTTTCCCACCAGACCGCTCTGAATGACTCTCTCAGGGACTGAATCATCAGACAGTTGGAAAGTCTCTTCATGAGGACACCATAATAGAACCCTCCATGTAGCTTCTGTACACTGTATCACATCAAATGTGCAAACGGATGAGTCTCTACTCACTGTGTAGCTAAAGCCTGGTCTGTAAAGTGGACGTGAGATATACGTAGGGATGCTACATTCAGAGACATTGGCCTTAAACAATGTCTGGACCACTGTTAAAGGCATACCTGAGCATGCTTTACAACCCAGGGTCTATCAGCAGCATCTGTAGGATACAGGCGTTTGGAATGGACCATAGTCCTTGTCTTTGAAACTGGAATATAGAATCCGTTCTCCAGTAAACTGAAACTGTAAAATCGGACCCCAGTTACAAGGTGATTCCTTTGGAAGACCGTTTCCCCACTTAAAGGAAAAGAATGCCATACAGTATCTCATAATTATGACTTACTATCTCACACTTATGACTTAGCATATCATAAGTATGATTTTCTCAAAATGATTTACTATCTCATAATTGATTTAGCATCTCGTAATTATAATTTAATATCTCATAGTTATGGCGTTCGCAAGATTATGACTTACTATCTCATAATTAAGGCTTAGCATCTTATAATTGACTTACTATCTCAATTATGACCTAGCGTCTCATAATTAGGATTTAATAACTCATAGTTATGGCGTTCGCAAGATTATGACTTACTATCTCATAATTAAGGCTTAGCATCGTATAATTGACTTACTATCTCAATTATGACTTAGCATCTCATAATTATGATGTTCTCAAAATGACTTAGCATCTCATAATTATGACTTACTGTCTCAATTTTGACCTCCTCATAATTATGACTTACTATCTCATAATTGTCGTATTATCTCATAATTATGACTTACTATCTCATAATTAAGGCTTAGCATCTTATAATTGACTTACTATCTCAATTATGACGTAGCATCTCATAATTAGGATTTAATAACTCATAGTTATGGCGTTCGCAAGATTATGACTTACTATCTCATAATTAAGACTTAGCATCTCATAATTATGATGTTCTCAAAATGACTTAGCATCTCATAATTATGACTTACTGTCTCAATTTTGACCTCCTCATAATTATGACTTACTATCTCATAATTGTCGTATTATCTCATAATTATGACTTACTATCTCATAATTAAGACTTAGCATCTTATAATTGACTTACTATCTCAATTATGACTTAGCATCTCATAATTATGACTGTCTCAATTTTGACTTCCTCATAATTATGACTTACTATCTCATAATTGTCCTATTATCTAATAATTATGAGTTACTTTCTAATAATTATAACTCTCATAATTACAAGTTACTATCTTTTTATTATGACTTAGGATCTCATAATTATCACATCTCATAGTAAACCTTAACCGAACCGAATGCAACCAGAATCGCATTTGGACTTCAGGTGTTGCTTCAGGTCTCAAAATGTACACATACACCACATGGCCAAAGGTATACGGACACCTCTCCTAATTCATGAGTTTAGCTGTTTCCATTACACCCACTGCCAGCAGTTATATAAAATCAAGCACATAGACAGTGAGTAAGCATGGTGCTGTCTTAGGATGCCATCTTTATCAGCTCATGAGTTCGGTTCTGTTCAGTTCTCCCCTGCTAGAGTTGCCCCAGCCAACTGTGAGTGCTATTACTGTGAGGTGGAAGCATCTCCCTACTGTCACTCCCTACCGTTTGGTTCCAAACAGCCTTTGGAAGCAACATCAAAACTGAGCATCCGGAGCTTCGTGATATGGGTAGGTATGATTGAGCAGCTGCACACAAGCCTAAAATGGCTATGTGGGATGCCAGGCATTGGGAGGAGCGAAGTGTTCTCTGGAGAGATAAATCAGGCTTCACTGTGTGCCAGTCTGGTGGATGACTCTCGGTTTGGTGGATGAATCCAGGAGAACACTCCCTACCTGAATGTGCCAGTAGTGGTGGAGGTGGGTAATGAGTCTGGGGCTGTTTTTCCGGTTCCTCAGTTCCAGTGAAGGGTGATGTTAATGCTACGGAATACAGAGACATGTAGACATATGTAGCATATGTTTATGCTTATACTTTGTGGCAGCACTTTGCATGCACAAAGCCATCTCATAGTTATAGCACGTATCACCTCAGACTTGACTTACTATCTCTTAATTATGACTTAGCATCTCATAATTATGATATTATCATAACGACTTACAGTAGCATCTCATAATTGACCTAGCATCTCATAATCATGATTTACTATCTCATAGTTATGACTTAGCACCTCAGAATTGACTTACTATCTCCTTATTATAACTTAGCATCTCATAATTATGATATTCTCATAATGACGTGCTATCTCAAAACTGACTTAGCATCTCATAATCATGATTTACCATCGCATAATTGTCTTAAGATGTCATGATTATGTCTCGCATCTCAGGATTGACTTATGTCATAATTACGACTTAGCATCTTATCAATAGGATTTTCTCATAATGACTATCTCATAATTAACTTAGCATCTCATAATTATGATTTACCACCTCATAATAAATTGTGACTTAATATCTTATAATTATGACTTAATATCTCTTTATTATGACTAAGCATCTCATAACTATGAAATTCTCATAATGATGTGCTATCTCATAATTGACTTAGCATCTCATAGTCATGATTTACTATCTCATAGTTATGACTTAGCATCTCATAATTATGATATTCTCATAATGACATGCTATCTCAAAATTGACTTAGCATCTCATAATCATGATTTACTATCTCATAGTTATGACTTAGAACCTCAGAATTGACTTACTATCTCTTAATTATGACTTAGCATCTCATAATTATGATATTCTCATAATGACGTGCTATCTCATAATTGACCTAGCATCTCATAATCATGATTTACTATCTCATAGTTATGACTTAGCACCTCAGAATTGACTTACTATCTCCTTATTATAACTTAGCACCTCAGTATTATGAAATTCTCATAACGACTTAGCATCTCATAATCATGATTTACTATCTCATAGTTATGACTAAGCATTTCAGAATTGACTTACTATCTCTTAATTATAACTAAGCATCTCATAATTATGAAATTCTCATAACGACCTAGCATCTCATAATCATGATTTACTGTCTCATAGTTATGACTTAGCACCTCAGAATTGACTTACTATCTCTTAATTATGACTTAGCATCTCATAATTATGATATTCTCATAATGACGTGCATCTCATAATCATGATTTACTATCTCATAGTTATGACTTGGCTCCTCAGAATTGACTTACTATCTCTTAATTATGACTTAGCATCTCATAATTATGATATTCTCATAATGACGTGCATCTCATAATCATGATTTACTATCTCATAGTTATGACTTGGCTCCACAGAATTGACTTACTATCTCATAATTGACCTAGCATCTCATAATCATGATTTACTATCTCATGGTTATGACTTAGCATCTCAAAATTGACTTACTATCTCTTAATTAATAAAATAATAAATTCTGACTTAATATCTTATAATTATGACTTAATATCTCTTTATTATGACTTAGCATCTCATAACTATGAAATTCTCATAATTGACTTAGCGTCTCATAGTCATGATTTACTATCTCATAGTTATGACTTAGCATCTCATAATTATGATATTCTCATAATGATGTGCTGTCTCATAATTGACTTAGCATCTCATAATCATGATTTACTATCTCAATTACTAATTATGATATTCTCATAATGACGTGCTATCTCAAAATTATGATTTACCACCTCATAATAAATTCTGACTTAATATCTCTTTATTATGACTTAGCATCTCATAATTATCCTAAAGTTTCTAAAGCCCTTGTTCCAAATTTAGCTTGGATATTATTTTCCCTGCAGAGATGAGAAGTTTAATGGCCTTATATTAAAAAAGTGTAGGTCTGCATGTACAAGCTGGCTCTCACCCAGTCAAACGCATTCGGTACAGAGACCTCTCAGCACCAGGTCGACGCAGAGAATCAGTCTTGTGAACAGAAGCCCAGGGTCTGGATGCAGTGCCAAGCCAAGACGGCTAAAGCAAACAAAGCCATGATGGGGAGCGTGATAAGCGCTAAATGCCTTCCTGTAGTCCAGGGAAACGCCCTGTTTTGGAAACAGTGAGTCAATACAGTACAAATCTGAGATGGCAGCTCATGCCAACCGTGCAGAAACTGATCTAGTAGGGCACCATTCAAAACTGGAATCACCCATTTTACTAACAACCCTGTTCTATTACTCCATAATAACATACAGGGTGGACAGAGGCGGACGATAAACAGCAGCCGAAATAAGTATTGAACACGTCACCAGGTTTCAAAGTCAATATATCTCTAAAGCTGTGTCGGTGTCGGTACCAGCTCCTCCCATCCACCCACAGAAATCAAACCATAGGCGTCCATAAATGAAGTTATGTGTAATAATGAGGAGTGACACAGGGAAGAAGGATTGAACACGCTTACCGGAATTCTGATTCTTCGTACAGAATCTCTCAAAGCACCTCCTGTATGGAGAAACTGGTCACGCATTGCTCAGGTCTGATTTCGGCCCATACCTCCAACACTCTTCCAATCCTGAAGGCTCCATGGCCTCCTTCTATCAGCCCCGAGCTTTAGTTCCTTCCATAGATGTTCAGTCGGATTCAGGTCAGGTGATTGGCTGAGCCTGAAACCCATTGAGAGTTTGCTTGGCAGTGTGTTTGGGATCATTGTCTTGCTGAACCGTCCACCCTTGTTTCCTCTTCATCATCCTGGGAGATGGCAGCAGATATTTATCGACAAGGTCTCTGGACATTACTTTATAGATCGGTAATAAGCAGGTAAGGACACATTGGTAAAATTTTGGTAATAAGTTCAAATGTAGTTGATTATGAATTAAATTCTTACTTATTACTAAATAATAAACCAGATTGGTAACACTTAGTTATGAAATGGTAAAATAATGGTTGTTCAAGTTGTACTTACCTAAAAACGGCCTGCTTATTTTATAGCCCTTCATGTATAATACGTGAACAGTTGCCATGGTAACAACCATATACATGTCTATAGGTGTAGCCTACAAGTGAAGCAGAAGACCATTGCTCACCATTGCTTACATCCCTCCCTCCTTATCTTTTCCACCGCTGACGTCCACTTACAGTGTCTGGGAGGTTTGTGTACAGTCACTGATTGTGTCTACATGCACTTGTGATAAAGTGATTGACGAGGTTGATGTCAGTAATCCGATCACCACGTTCGCATGCACTCGGGTAATCAGAGAATGGGAAAGCCTGGGCCTGCATGAGGCTGGCAGTAACTGAATCTCTGCAGCCGGCCAATACCATCAAGAACGGGACGTGACCGCACCAGAACCTTCAGAACCATCACCTGAAAATACGAACATGCATATATCATCTACAGGATCATACAGAGAACTTTGGAGCCGCTTCAAAATAAGGTTACCCTTTATAAATGCTTTATAATGAGTTAATTAAGGTTATTAGGTAGTCACAAACACTATACAGTGTTAATAAGCGGTTATAGCATGTTAATTACACAGGCAGGTCTGTCTAATGAATATCATACAGGCTTAATGCTGACTCAGCAGGGAGAAGGCCATGTACGATCAGTAAACAACAGGCGGGGTCACATCAGTTTCTCTATGATATGTCGTAACTGCTTATGAATTCTTGTAAGGTGCTTATGACCTCATTAATTAAGCGCTTATAAACGCCTTGGAAACCATTTATAAACATGTTTAAGGGATGCTGTGTTTAACGCAGCTTGTGCGTTTACGTTAGCGTCATCTGTTTTGCGTACAGGCATCCGATCAGAGCACGATCCTGGTTGGATGAGCATTGATATGATCCGATAACTGCCAAAACCTGATTATGGTTGCGTTATGAAGCGTGCGGTTCGTTTTCCCAGCCTGTCTTTGTTACTGGGCCTTTTAGACTTGGCCTAAGATATTTAAGTGGGCTTTGTTCTGATTGGCTGATCAGTATCACACCTAATCATGGTTTTGGCAGCTCGGCTTCCATACGGACGAGGGAGTGAGCGGCTTGGTGTGAAGTACTGGCCCACTGTTTGACCCAGCGTGTTATAAACGAGCTACAAGGTGCAGTTATCCTTGAAATGGGCTCTTTTAATAAAGATGGCCGACTCGTTCCACACACACACTTACCTGCAGTGCTTCCACACCTGGCGTAATGAAGCCACACCACTGCGCTTTAAATAAAACTTTATTCGTAGTTCCTCATCGCTGTTGTAAAAGAAGAGCTCCCCACAACATCCCTACAGTCTACGCAGTATATCTGATATAGTCTAATCCTCGTTTCTTTAAAACTGTACCGACCATCCATCACGCCTGCCCTTATAGTCCTTACCAGGAAAGCCACAAGAGCACTTCCTGCATCCCGTATCCATGGCAGCGGGAACGCTGATCTCAGGTCAGTCACCTCCATGCATTCACTCACTGTGCTACAGAGCAAGGCGTGTCCGAGATCAGCGTTCTTGCGGCGTCCGGGCTCAAAGGCGCCTTGCCTGTTTCGAGCACACCTGATATCACACACTAGCTTATCGTCAAGGCCTTTATGGGCTGGATCTGGTGCGGTACTCCAGGAAAACAGGGAAGTGTCGACTGTGTTAACCCTTTAGTCCTCAGCACAGTCTCCAGCGTTAAGGGAATCCTCCAGCACCATTCGGACTGTCCCCCGCTCACAATGGATGTCAATGGGCCACTGCTGCTGCCTTCCAGCACTATAGAGCACTGGAGCAGTTCAAACTCCACCCACATCACTACCCTGGTAATGAACTACCACAAATTCTTCCCTCGGGAAAACTAGTCCCGTCTCGGGATGGACAACATGACCACATTTATTGATATTACGGTAAATTCCACCATGATATCATCACTGCTGGAGTGAAATTGCATTGAACTGAATGGAATTGAGTTGCTGTTGGAGTAATTGAATTTCTGCAGCTGCAAGGGGTACCAAACGTTCTCCATCTACAAGGTGGAGAAATTTGGTACCACTTTAGAATAAGGCTACCCTTATAAAAAGTTCATGAATGGTTTAAAATGAGTTAATTGATGGTTATTAAGTAGGTTATGAACACAGTATTAATAAGCAGTAATAACACATTAATTACACAGGCAGCTCTATCTGATCAATACAGCTGTGATCACGTTAACAGGTTTAATGCTGACTGATGCAGAAGACCAAGATCTGTAAACACCAAAATCTGAACTTCAACAGGATCAAAGAAATGCAGGCTCATAGCTGCTTGTTCTATGTATGTGTTATAACTGCTTATTAATGATATTAATGTGGTTATAACCCAGTAACTTAGTAACTTATACATGCATTTTAGACCATATTCATAAACACTGATGAGGGTTGCTGTGTTAAACGAGTCAACAAACTTGTTGACTCGACTGACTGAGAAAACCGAAAGAAATCTGAGTAAGGGAAACCTGCTTACTGAGCTAAAATCCAGCTTTCTAAATCGGGATTCTAAACCAGAGATCCGGACTGTTAGTCGAGAAACCGGAGCTTGGTGCTGCTTGCTTGAGAAATATGAAGTGCATGTGACCGCACTTCTCTATTAGAGCTCACTAAACCTCGGCTCCCCCGTGTGGGAATGACTCGGAAAGACGTCTGGTTCCATTGACTTCCTCTGTCATTGTTTGGAACAAAGCCTTATAAACAACCTTGGCACCATGTCCTATGGATCCTGTATTCATAATGCACTATAAAGCGTTTATAAGGCCTTATACAGCATGCATAACACCTTATAACACTGGGCATAAGCTTGTTTAATGTCTCTTAGGTAGTTATAATAATATGCATAATGCTTAATACTGTAAGAGTATGCAACTTTATAATGTCAGGATTTATAACACCTTATAACCTCTGCTCATAAGGACACTGTAGACACCATTGCTGTAATGCACTATGACACTGAGTTCTATGCCAGGCCATTACAGGGTTTGTAAAAAAAAAAGTAAATATTTAATAAATTCAGTACTGTATTATTATGCCTTATAAAGCATTATAAGTGGTCTTTACATGTTCTGAGATTGTCCAACTGGTCATACAAGACATACAGTGTAAATAAGCTGCTCTATCAGATTCATTAATACTGGTATAAGCAGAGCTGGTTGAAAGCCATAGCTGACCTGGTACAACATTCATGCTTATAACATCCTTATGAACAGTATTATAGCGCATTATGAAACCTGACATTATAAAGCCGCATCCTCTTGTTTAATAAAGTGTAAATACATGCGTAAAGGCATGTCACTAACTATAACTAGTTATGTATGTAATTATACACGCTTATGTCTGGCATTATAAGCTATTACATATGCCTTATAACACCTTATGAATGTATTTAGCATTATGAATACACGGTCCATAGGAAGTGCTACCAAAGAGAATAACTTGTAATGGAAGTCAGTGGAACCAGATGCCTTGGAACCTTGATAATACAGCCAGTCTTTGAAAACACCAGAGAAGCTACTTGTGTCATTAATAAGAGATCATAACTAGCATGGCTAGCATGAATAATCCGAAGTACAGCATGTGGGCGTTCCGAGACCACCATGCAGGCATTTGAGCCTAAACTACTTCATGGTTCACCTGCACAGGTCTTTAGATAGAGGATCTGTTGTTAATATGTTACATATAATAATAATAATAATAATAATCATAATAATAAATGATAACAGCTTTAGGTGAATACCGCACTAATGCATGCCTGGCTCACAAGCGGCCGGGTTTCAGCCTGACCTGCCACCTACTGGACATATTTTGAACTGCAGTGACAAACATAATATGGTTAATTATAAATATTAGAGTTTTTAAAGTTTCTGACCAGCCCAAATAATTGCTAAGCAATTCCGCAACTGCTGGTTGGCTTCCATTATAATTTTGCTCCGGGTCAACGTCATCCCTGTTGGCTTCATTTGGATCATACGCTCAGTTACCATTAACGGTCATTCGGGTGTGTCTCCCTGTGATTGGAAATTGAATGACTCGAAAGCTCTAACAATGGAAGTCAATGTGCAGTATTCCTTGGAATACTACCAAACACTGGATAAACACTAACTCCGCCCACATCACTACCCTGGAAATGAAATACCACAAATACTTCCATTGGGAAAACACGTCCCATCTCGGAGCGGACACTAAAAATACTTACGATGAATTTAAAAAATGATTAAGATACGAGAGATTGCTGCCCACCCCGTATCCCAGTGGGGTTTCTACCTCGAAGGCCCACCGGACAATAACTACAAAGCATCGTGGCCCAACTGAAAACCAAAATTGACTTTGATAAATACAAAATATATTTGAAAATATTAATATTAATGTGCTTAGTATGACACTACAGGTCCTGGGACCACTAGAGGGTGCTTTATGTGTCACTGGGGGTCCGCAGCCCCAAGGTTGAGAATCACTACCATATCCCATTTCCGGAAAACCAATCAACTTAATTTAAACGGATAGAGTTACGCAGCTAGCCACTACTTTAAATTCCCTTTGAGCCAAACGGATTTCACCTCCTGAGTGGGAAACACACTGAACTGCTCATCCGTGGTAATCACCCGTGTCCTACAGCTGGGAATCAGAGAATTCCGTTAATTCAACACCGTGCTGTAGGTGTCCACTTAACACTGGAGACTGTGCTGTATTGAGTTCCAACACACCTAAAGCAGCCTTCATGAATATACTGTATGTCCGGAGTTGGGAAGACAGTGGACCGTCCATTAAACCACCAACATAATAAAAGCCCCCAAAGTCTCAAGGTGGCTCCCACTAGCCTAGCTTGGAGAGAGTCCGTGTCCAAGGGTAGCCTATGAAACCTTTGTCCACGAGTTACATGAGACAGTGGCTTGCCTTGTGTCCAGTTGTGGTTCGAGGGAGTGGACGGTGTCCGAACGTTCCTCTAGAACAGCTATTAAAAAAAAGCAGCTCCAAACCTCAGCTGAAAAGCCTCGGAGGCGTCTCCTCCATCGTTGAGTCATTGCAAGCTGTAGCCCTATTAACTTTGGGTGCGCTGATGGTGGACGCTCCTCCGTGGAAAATAAAGGTTTCGACCAAAGGAAAAATCCCAAGGGACTAAAGGGATTGAAAGAGGTTCGGGAGATATTGCTATTCCATGCAGGGTTCTCAAATGTTGTGCTAAGGTTTGGTAAAAAATACAGAACATGGAAGACGCACATCCAGTATCTGAGAAAGACAAACGAAACGGATACAGGAACGTGGGTGCTAACACCGTCTTGCCTTTGACTCCACAGTGCTACGAGAAGCATGTTTGCAGTGATTAACTGGGAATAACTGGGAATAACTGGGAATAGCTTTGGCGACAAGACAAGGAATCCATAACAGT
The DNA here is from genome assembly GCA_024036415.1 of Prochilodus magdalenae. Lineage (NCBI taxonomy): Eukaryota > Metazoa > Chordata > Actinopteri > Characiformes > Prochilodontidae > Prochilodus > Prochilodus magdalenae. The sequence continues at coordinate 228,110 of JAMWET010006632.1, read as the reverse complement.
GCAGGTGTACAGTTATACACACAGCTTTTCAGTGATGTAAAGCACAAGCATCAAAAACAAGCTTGTGACCGCCCCCTTGTGGAGAACCTCAGCCTGCTAAACATGAGTGAGTGAGTGAGTGAGGGTGCTGCGAATCTAAGAAGACAGCAGGAGTAAATAGTGGCCATAGTAACCTGGAAATCTGGGAAACCCACCAAACGCAGCTGGTCGCCTGGCTCTCCAGGACCAGATCCGTTATGCAGGTCTTATTCAGACCGGATCACTATTTAGACTGGATCAGTCTTATGTAAGGAGCTAGTCTAATGTCTACCCTGTTTTCAGTGTGAGAGTGAATCGATGAAACGAGTTCAGACCGTTCCTTGCTCCCTGGCTGGATGGGTTCCAATGTCTCCAGTTCCAGGCCATAGCCGGGAACTATGACAGACTTGAGATGCCTTGTGTTGATCAATGGCAAGCTCTAAGTTCTAGCTATCTTCAAAACAGAGGGTGATGGACCAGGCCTGGGGAACTCCGGTCCTGAAAGGCCGAATACCTGTAGCGTACGGCAATTTGGGTTCTCAAACAGACCTGATTCTGCTCAGCAGTTCGTTCCCAGGATGAGTCAAAGGATCTAATCTAATCTAATCTCCACCTTAACACCACACGAGGCTGGCAAACCACGGGGAAGGCAGCTTGGAACGGAAGGTTCCTAAGAACAGCACGTAGGGTTCCGCTCCTGGGAAGGTGATTAGTGAAGACACCAGTCAGTGTCTGAATTCCGAATGCCACAACGTTCAGAATTCGGTGTAGGATATGTTGGTGAGATGACGGCGAGCCTGGTGGAGATCTACCGTTACCCAGACGAGCCTCATGATCTGTTCTTCCGGGTTCAAATGAACTGCATTGTTTTCAGGCAATGCTTTCATGCAAATGAAGGAGGTTAATGACTCCACCCAACCCAGAAGAAGAAGGACATGCCGTAATGATGATGACAGGAAGACGGGGAGTAAAAAACCAAAAGTTTAATAGTTCTTTCTGTGGGCGACGTATTACAATTCAGAAATATACACATCCTAAAGGGCGACCACACCCTCCAGCTATCGCCCATGTCAGTCTACAGTACAAAAAAGTGTGGGCGGGGGTGACAGGTGGATGCCTCTCATATCGTCTCCCATATGAGCTACATGTGTGATGAAGTCTCTTAGCTAGTTCACAATTCAGGGTCCAATGCCATGACGGGACGGGTCCCACAGACATACCTCCCATCGGTGTCAGTCTCAGACAATCATGTACCACTGAGTAACTTCAGCTTGGACTCTGACCACCCTCCCTGGATCACACCAACCAGGTGTATTAGCCTTAGAAGTCAAAGTCATGGTCCACAATAACCATAGATTAATCCCACATCGGCACAAGTGACAAAACAGTCAAGTGGAGAGCATGGAAAACTAAGGAACGTGACCGGAATGGTGATGCGTGACCATTTAAATAAGCTCTCTGGACAAAATCGAGTCCCCTGATGTCCTTGGGGGGGTATCAGTTAGGTGGTAACGGGTTCTTTGGTTGAGGTGATGGGAAACGTGAACCACAGTGGCTACTTTGAGGGCCCGGATAACCTGGTTTTGCCATTTGATGATCATTTGCTTACCAAGGAACACAACATTCCGATATTCCCTGTATTCCGAGATGACAGTTCTCGTATACACAGGGCTACCAATGTGACTGATGGGCATGACGAATATTCAGAAACGTTCACTCATCTGGACTGGCCAGCGAAATTCAAATCCTCTTGGAAATCTGTGGGACTACCTGGAACAACAAGCAAAACGCCAGGGAAGGCCAAATCCAATCCCAGCTGTTTACGGATTAGGTATGTTTCAGGCACAGGGGACTGGTTTTGTGTCCGGTGAGCTTAGTTCCGTAATGGAAACTGAACATGAAGTAAAGGAACAGTAACTCTGGAGGAGGGTGGATGGATGTGGTTGCTTACACTGTATTGAGTAGGACGCCATCTTGTTTTAACCCTTTGCGTCCTGCCTACAGTTCTGATTAACGGCGTGTTTGGAAGTTCTTTGTCAACTTCCAATGTTCCTGTAGGACAATTGTACCTGGAAGGCTGACCAAGCTGGAAACAGGAGTGGTATCTGATGCATGTACCAGCCAATACGCCCAGTAGGCCAAGCCGGCAAACAATATACCGGTTTAACGATCCTGCATGAGCGAGTCTGCCGTTGGCATAAGCATCCTATCAGTTATATATATCAGCCATGTGATTTAGTTGTTGATGACCCCACCTGAACTAACAGAAGACTGGAAGCTTCTTGGTGGTGGTACAACATTCTGCTGACTTGGTGGCCTGAAACTATGCTTATGGACTTCCAATGGAAAATCCATTACATGGCAGGACTTCATTGAGAAATCGTAACCAGAGACGTCAGCGAAGTGGTGTTAGATACACCATGGCGGCCCTAAACCGGCAATGTGATGCAATGCTGGACCAACAGAAGGGTCCTCGGCCGGTGCTGCTTAGAACTTCAAGGTTAAGTCAAGGTTAGTGTCCGCCTCCCGCAAGATCCAGTACCTATGCATCTCTGGCATTAAGACAGATAGCAGGCATAGCAGATTAGCAGACAACATTCCTACTTCCTGTTAACTGTGTGGGTTTTCCGAAAGATGGAGCGTACACTCATTACCGGTAACAGTGATGATAGTGCTTTACACCTTGGACAACACTGCTGCTATCTATGTTTTGGTTGATGATAAAAAAAAATAGAGGTGCATTTGACGTTTATAGCCTGTAGATCTCTATGCACTATTGTTCCAATTAAAGCTGGGAATTGGCAGCATTCCTATTAAACACACTCCCATCTTCTTCCCATCAGTCCAGGGCAACCATGCTGTGTGCTTTAGTATGCTACGGCTGTAAGCGGTGAAGGGAATCCTTCGTAGTGCCCTTAACGTATATGTAACAAACTAAATCAGTGTTTATGCGTTTGGCAACATCAAGGTATCAGTAATGAATGATAATTTTCCATAACAGTATTCCGAATGAATATCAGACGGAATCATACTAATGATAATCATTTTGTGCTGGCTGTGTTTACGAAACCTTCTACAAACGCTCTGGCAGGAGGGGACAGCTTGAGACCACTGACCATGAAGACGAGATGATTAACTTTTTAACGGTCCCATGACTCATACGGAAGTCCGCACGCTGAGTTTTACAGATTGGGGCAACATTCCGCACAGCCAAACCAGTACATCATCACTACAGGGTATCAAAACATTCCATCCCCTCTATGCCACAAGTTCAACACCTAAGCAGTCGGTCTGATCAGTGTCAGGGAGCCAATTAGCATGCTAGTTTTAAAATCTAAACTGCTGTTCTGAATGAGTGTTGGAATTTTGGGAATTTTTAAGAAGGCATTTCCCTATTTGTTCAGGAATCGGAATGGAAGTCAAGATGGGTATTGATTAGGGTGACTCCTTTTTACCAGAGCATTAAGGACTCCCCAAATTGGGCCAACTGGGTTGAATTTCGTTCCCTCAATGGTAAACACAAACGGTAAACAGTTTGTAGTGGGAGGTGTGCGCCAGCTAGCAGGGAGCAACATCATTCCTAAATTCATTACATGGCATTATACGACCAAAGCATCTGTAAAACTGGAATTTCAATGGTGTTGGATACACCATGCGGGTCGTGATGCCGTGATGTAATACCAAACAACCAGAAGAGCCCGTGGCAGATCCTGGTTACACTGCTGAGTGTGTAGCTTCCAAAGATGGAAGTCTGAATAACTGAATGGTGGAGATGTAAACAAGGGCAGTCTAGGAGCTTCAATGGGAAACGATCCGCTCAGAAACTCGTGCAGTGGTGGTGATAGCAATCAGACCTCTGCCTCCAGATGCGCCCTCAGGGAAAGACACTCAACTAAACAGTAACGATGGGGCAACGATGCCCGGGACACGGCCAGATGACATTCCTGATGTAAGCATTCCACATCCTTATCTGTGTGAGCTGTACTCCATCTGATAAATTCAATACACTGGTAATAATTCACGTGTCCTATAACCGTCGTGCACCACCGTCAGCCTCTGGTAGCCTCATAAACCACCATTACGAAGGTAACCCATTAAATGGTGGCCTGAGATTTTGACGCCAGTATGGCCGCCCACTCGCCACTCAGACATGCTACATCATGGCTACTCCCAGTACAACCGGAGACGGGAACTGTTCAATAGGAATGCTGTTTTATCATCAGTGAATTTTGAATTTCTGAATAGCTGCTTAGCTTTTAGCTTGCTAGCAGTGCAATGAATTTGTATCAACAGTCATGTATAACAGATAGCACAGCGACCTAATTCCCCGTTCCGAACGCCGTATAAATGTTATGCTTGTGTAATACGTGAAGACATAAACCGGTCCAGATCAGATTTGTCCACCAATCTGAACTCAATTTCTGGGCAAGTTCGGCTGCTTAACTGGAAAACTGGGCCAATAAAACTATGGAACGTCCTTTGAGATGGTATCAACGGTGCAACTGAAGTGGAAGTGGGTGACAACGGTGATCGAATGGGTGGTCGGTCTGCAACCGAAATACAGGGAAATAAACACAATTCCCAAAAAGACACGGTCCGAAGCGACCGATCCGAGAGCTTTTCATTTCATAGATTATTACAGCTTTGCTTTAGAAGGTTTAATCAGTCATATAAAAAAGACAGACGGTCAAATTCCAGACTTCATGGATGTATGTGCATAACAAGGCTGAGCGACTCTCTACTGGAGCGAAGTGCATGAAAATCTCCCACTGCTGTAAGTGCACACGGCACTGCGATCACTTTGAGCACGAACGAACGAACGAACGAACGAACATGGAATAAAAAAATAAATACATAAAACAGGAACGCCATGTAGGAACTCTTCTCTCATGAGGAACTCGTGCTGCGTTTACACGGAGACCCGAGAGGGCCAGCGGGAAACTGGATATCGTGGAGGGAGCTGCAGCTCTCGGCTCCATCGAAAGTTCAATTTTCCCAATTCCCAATTTTCCGTGCTGACTGAAGTGGTGGTGCGCCCCACTTTACGCAAGAACATTTAAAGGGCCCGTATCCCAGAATCCTCAGTATGGAAGCCTAACGTGGAAGGTTAATTCAGTCCACGTGATGCACCGAAACTTCCGGAACTTTACTGGAGGTATCCAGCTGAGAAACAGAAAGTGATGAGATACACCACCTGCCTGCAGATCTTTTCCTCATCCATACTTTGGCGCACCTTCTGTTTTGAAAGCGGCTACTGCATGCCCGTTAGCTCCTGCTGGTGTGGGTTCATGTCTGGTGCCTCCATAAATGATCAAAGCTAAAGCAGCTTGCTTGCTAATAGCCACTCCCTGCTGAGCCACTGCACAGTGTCCCGTCCTTATAGCGGCTCTGGAATTCAGCTTTAGATGCTTCTGGGAAACCAAAATATTGAGATTCCACAGGCTAGTGCCAGGCTTCTCTCCGGTCCCCTTCCCAACCTGTCCGTTACAGCCGCATGAAAGTTTCATCAGCATGAGGATGTTAGTTCCAATTTAATAAATACAGTGTGTATATAAAGGTAAGCCATTTTGGGGTTTTGGTACTTTCGGCTTTAGCTCGGCCTAGTCCATTCGTGTGTTGAGTGTTGAGCAGGCTGCACTGCTACATCAGTCCTGCTACACCAAACCAAACAAATGAGCGAAAGTGGAACCAAGCGGAATGGGAAGTGTACGATATGGGCCCTTTAAAGAGTAGAGAGAACCGACACTGATGCTCTCCTCCAATAACAGCAACCCGTTTTCACCGATGGCACCGTCACAGCTGTACATGTGTCTCAACATGTAAACGCAGCACAAGAACTTGACCGAGAACTCAAAATGTTTTCCAGGAGCGAAAGCCACTGCTGTGCTCTTTAATGGTCCCATCCTAAAGGAATATTCAAGTATCCGACGTACCGTCTCTGTATCCCTAACCTACAGAAGTCTAAAGTCTAGAGCTGAAGGAACAACCACAACATCCTTCTCAAACATTCATCCGTTCCTACGTTTCACTGAAATGCAGTTTGGAATTACTGTTCGTCCCTACAAAAGGTCTGAATGTCTGACTAATAATAATAATAATAATAATAATAATAATAATAATAATAATAATAATAGGGTAAGAAGAGGAAGACTGCAGCGATGAATGAGTGACAAGTGCACACGTGCAGAATCCTGAGTGCGTGCTTCTGTGGCCGATTGGAAACAAGCGTTGGGGCTGGCTTGAATTGCATGGAGTGACATGGAGTGAATTGCAAGGGTTTCTGATTCTTTTAAAACGTGTCCACGCACACGCGGCGGAGGGATGCGTCGCCTCCCCGTCCGAGATATTAACACAATTTACAGACGAAAAAAGCAAGAGGGGAAGAAACAAAAACAAAACAAAAAAACAAAAAAAAATTATAATAATTAATTAAAAAAAAAAAAAAAAAAAAAAATATTCAGTTTCGATATATTCCATGAGATAATTACAGCTTGTTATAATAATAATACTTAGTATAACAAGAATAAAGACAGTAACAAACGTCACGTGTGGAGGTTCTTCTGTGGCTTCTGTCACAGTCTGCTATTTCTTCCTTTTCTTAGTTTTTTTTGTTCTCCAATTAATTCCCTCTCTTTTTTTTTTTTGCTGTGCTCCGTTCTGTTTAAACACCTCCTTTCCGCCGCCTCTTGGAGGCGCCGCATGGGTGTCGCAGCGTGTCCATGTGGGCCTCCCGTGTTCCTTCGTTCAGAGGCAGGGGCGTGCGTGTCTCAGAGTCGCGTCTGGGCCTCAGGGACGTAGATTTCGATGCTGTCTGCGCTCTCCGTGGCCGAGTTTTGCCGTTCCGACACGGCCCGCTTGGCGGCCATCAGCCGCTTCCTGGCCTCCTGGCGCTGCTTGTCCGCGGCCGACTCTCCGCCGCTCTTCTCCTTCGTTGCGGTGGGTTTGGGCTTCAGCACCTTCTTCGGCGTCGCTGCTGCCGGCTGCTTCTTCTCCTCCTGCGGACGACAGGTGCCAAAAGTGAATGAGTGCTCTTTAAAGGCGCTAGCTGGGCCCCTAACGTTAGTCACAGTCGCAGTGTGTTCTTGCGGTCACTGTCAATGACCGGGCTTTAGCCGGGCCCAGCTGAGCTCCCTCATAGCTGAGCTAAAGAGTTTGGAGCGCTAGAGTCAGCGGTACCTTTTTGCTGCTGCTCTCGGGCAGTTTCCAGTCGTTGGACCTGAGCAGGTGGAGCTCGTCGAACTTCATGCTGATGTCCTCTATGGAGAGTTGCAGCAGGTCCCAGAAACCGGCCAGGTCTTGAGCCGTGGGCCGCGGCTGAGCAGTCACATCCTGACAACACAGCAGCACAGCCGGACACAGATTAGACATCCTCAGACCCTGCAACACTTCCACCAGCTAACAGACTAGGTACATTCACTGAACCTCTCTTTGATGATCATGACTTCTGAAATGAGTGAAATGAATGAAACCCTAACCGAAGCTAGATCTGACTCAGTCTGACTCCTCAAAGCTCATTTCGGAGAACTACATCCCAACAAACGGAGAAAGGTATGAAGGTGCAACCTGCAGTATACTGATATTGAAGCCAATAACAATGGAAGGCTAGTCATAGAACAGCTGTCAATGCAAATTCACTGTTTGAGCATTTCAGCCTGTAGTACTAATTTAAACTCGCCCTGTATGTATGAACCACTGGAGGGCGCTGTGACACAGCTTAAACACAAGCACTGCACCAGAGTGAGTGAGTAAGTGAACCTGTATCTGTGCGTGTATGTACGTACGTACACACACCCCTCTATCTATCCATCCATCCATCTGTATTTGTGTACATGTATGTATATATGCATCTGAGTGAGTGAGTGAATACACAAACAGCCTGAATATGGACTGAGTGAGTGAGTGAGTGAGTGAGTGGGTGAGTGGGTGAGTGGGTGAGTGGGTGAGTGATAAGTGATTGCTGTCTCTCCCTGCTAACGCATTGTGATTTGACGGCCTGATTTTTTTTTTAAATAATTTAGAATAAAGCTGAATTAACGTCACGCATTCCGACCTCCCAACTAGAACAGAACTGCCCTGAACTAACAAGTCCACTAAGGTTACATAAGGAACTGCATGCACTACTCTAAGACAGGCAATTCCGGGGTCTGCGCTTTTCTGATTCTGCTCCTGGTGCCGTCAAGGCCGGCTGAACTTCTGCAGGATCCACCGAGGTCATGGAGGTCAGGACATGCAGGAGTACTGTAACACACAGACGCAGCCGTATGGGCTCTGCCTGACCGCCTTCGCTTGATGCTTCCAGGACTGTTTCAGGAGTGCCAGAGAACGGCCGTGTGCCTATCCATGCCTTTCCTGGAACTACACTGAGGTTGGAAGACTTTCAGAATACTTGGAAACTCCACCACGGAATACTCCTACTCGCCTCCGTGCTACAGAATGCAGAGCTCTTCCTTTAAAGGGACTCTTTGAAGGGGAAGCTCTTAACTCACCAGGTTCTGCTCACACAGGCCTCTGAACTGCTGGAATTTCTGAGACATGAGGAGCTGAGCGCTGCCCACTGCACTGCGGATCTTCCCCAGCACTACAAACACAGACACATGCACACCGTAAGAGACTCTTCAGCTTACACGTTATCCTTTTATGGCTGAGGCGCTGCTGTGCTGCATACCCACAGCCGAACGCTCGGGCCTGTCTGCTCAAACCTACTTTAAAGGGCTTGTACTTCTCCCACACTGTCAGGCACCATGTCTGCGCTGGTTAGCTCAGTTTACCCGGACTGAAGTTATTATGGTTGTGCTGTTACAGCCGTGTGATCATGCCATTCAGCCTACCGTAGTTTACCTGACGTGACGAGCGTTACAGCCAGGGCTATGAAGGACACACAGTACAGGGCAGTGACATTTACTACTGTGGCTTTAAGACAGATAAGAAGTCAACAGCTGAGAGATCAAAGGTAGTCAAAGAGCAATGGTGTGAAACGGTTAATCGTTAACTGTACAGTGGTCATGGCGAAAACCAAGGGCTGCGACAAGACGGCCGTTTCAGTTACAGCCTGAGTTCTATGGGAAGAAAGAGGGATTGGGGGTTTAAGGAGTGTGGGTCACACAAATAATGAAGTCACGTGGAGCCCAGTGCCCGGCAGACGGCCAGGTAGAGCCCAGTGCCCGGCAGACGGCCAGGTAGAGCCCAGTGCCCGGCAGACGGCCAGGTAGAGCCCAGTACCCAGCAGACGGCCAGGTAGAGCCCAGTACCCAGCAGACGGCCAGGTAGAGCCCAGTACCCAGCAGACGGCCAGGTAGAGCCCAGTACCCAGCAGACGGCCAGGTAGAGCCCAGTACCCAGCAGACGGCCAGGTAGAGCCCAGTACCCAGCAGACGGCCAGGTAGAGCCCAGTACCCAGCAGACGGCCACGTGGAGCCCAGTACCCAGCAGACGGCCAGGTAGAGCCCAGTGCCCGGCAGACAGCCAGGTAGAGCCCAGTACCCAGCAGACGGCCAGGTAGAGCCCAGTACCCAGCAGACGGCTAGGCACTTTTTCACCACATCCATTCTTAAAAGAGGAAAATCTCATAGTTTATCAAAAGTATGGGGAAACTGTAAGACAGATCGAAGAGCTGTATACAAGCACACTGTTCCCAATCAGACTGAACACTCCAAAGCTGAAATGGTGTGGAATGAAAAGCCGCAGAGTAAGTCGAGGACAACCAAGCCCAAGAATCAGAAGCAGATCAAGCTGAAGCAGAAGAAGACCAAGAAGAAGAAACAGAAGACCAAAAGTCAAAGACGACGACAAAGACCCAGCCCTAGAAGAGTTTATGCAGTGTTTGTCTCCTACTAGCCGGTTGTAAAGCAGATATTCCTGTCAGACTCAAACGCGGTGACCGATCTGAGTTTCCGCAGTTATCAGATTGTAAAGAGCATCTAAGCGAACATCAGACATTCTCAAGGCATTACACTCTTCAGACGCCTGGATCCCATCACCACCATGAAGTACTTCACACCCAACACTCGGTTAGTGTTTCATGACTCCTGGGGCTCGGACCAATATTTTAATTTTGGAGGGATTCCTTTTAAATCAATCTTCTAATTCACTGTAACGTAGACCCCGACTCCACCCCACCTCGCAGAGCACTTTATGAGCGGCGGTTTATGAGGTTTGTTCCATGTCCCAGTCCAGAGCGTGATGGGTTTTAATCAAAGGCCAGTAGAGGCCAGAAATAGCAGCCTACAGAGAGCCATGTCTAATTAAAGCAGTGCAATAAGTCTGATCATTAGAGTCAGATCTCATTCGTTATTCAGGGCTCCTCATACAGCCCTGTAAATAGCACCCACCGTGATTAAAGCTCCGTTCCCAGACCGGGTCTCTGCTGAAAGGTAAAAGATATAATTCAGGCTCTCGGAACAGAAAGGTTCCGGTGAGATGAGAGTTCAGGGGAAATGAGGATCCAGTCTGCTGTTCGGCGGTTGTTCGGCTGGACTCGGTTTAGAGGGCTTAATTAAGCTCCTGGCGCCGAAGCTATCAATTACCGTTAAGGGCCGCTGCTGTGGACACAGACTAGGTGGTCTCTGACTGGCACTCTTTCAGTGGATAACTGGCATGAACATATTCATAGTCCAAACCGGGATTCCTCTTCTTTTAAATCAGGAAAATGTTTCCCCGAGTGTCGTGGGAAAGCGTCTTGGGCCTCGTGTTTCCGACAAAGATTGGGCAAACCCAGTCTTAGGCTAAGAGACAAGAAAGATCTTCTGCTGAAATATATTACAACGTGCAAAGGACCCCCCACAGGACCCCCACAGATCAGCGGGGAATGTAAAAGAGACAAAACGGTGACCATTCGGCATGTAAATCAAAAGACATTGTCCCACACTCTGATTTAACAGGGACTCAAGGTTCGAGGTTCTGGACTGTTACTGTGGTCACTGTGTGGCTGCGCTTGCTATTAGAGGGGCCTCTGGGTCATTCGCACATACACGGCCACGAATCATTTACAGTGTACCTAATAACCGTATACAGGTCCTATACATCAGCAATACCAGCACACACACGGAGAGAGAGAGAGAGAGACACACAGACGAGAGAGAGAGAGAGACACAGACAAGAGAGAGAGAGACACAGACAAGAGAGAGAGAGAGACACAGACAAGAGAGAGAGAGAGACACAGACAAGAGAGAGAGAGAGACACAGACAAGAGAGAGAGAGAGACACAGACAAGAGAGAGAGAGACACAGACAAGAGAGAGAGAGACACAGACGAGAGAGAGAGAGAGACACAGACGAGAGAGAGAGAGAGACACAGACAAGAGAGAGAGAGAGACACAGACAAGAGAGAGAGAGAGACACAGACAAGAGAGAGAGAGAGACACAGACAAGAGAGAGAGAGAGACACAGACAAGAGAGAGAGAGACACAGACAAGAGAGAGAGAGACACAGACAAGAGAGAGAGAGACACAGACAAGAGAGAGAGAGACACAGACAAGAGAGAGAGACACAGACAGAGAGACACAGACAGAGAGACACAGACAGAGAGACACACAGGTGTGGTAGAGAAGCAGCACGGTATTTAAAGTACAGATTATTAATACATCCCTGAAAATCAGCTGATTTAAAGTGAAATGCGTTTATTTTTATGGCCAGTTAATGTTTCATTTTTTGCTCCATTAAATAATTTTTTAACCCTAACATTTAAAACACAATTTAAAAATTTATCAGCCATAAAAACAAGTCAAGCTCTAATTACAGTGCAGTTTTGACAGATTCTTTTTTTAATGTAATATTTAAATGAACATTTTCAATGGAATTTTTAATGGGTGTTTTCGTTTAAATTTTTAATGGAATGTTTGAATGAAATTTTTGAATGATTTTTTTGTAATGAAATTTTTAAATGGATGTCGTCACTGGACAGGCTCTAGGTGAACGGGCATGGAATGATCACATTAGGTCCAGCTGAGATGTACAAAATCAAACTACAGCTTTAAAACTGATCAGCGTATTCTGTCCTGTTTCCAGCACACGACCTGCTATCCATGAAATTCTTGATGGAAACTCAGCCAATGTTTTATGAACAGAGGAAGAAATGCACTGGGACGTGATGTCACTATGGCTGCTAAACGTTAATTAGATGAATTTGAGGCAGACTGAACTCATTTCCCCCCCTGTACTTTCATTTTAGCTCCCACGGAAAACCAAACATCTGTTCAACTGGAAGCCTGGCTCCCGTATCTCACCTTCTTCCGAGAGCGGCTTCTCCTTGCTCTCCTGCTCCATCTGCTGGCACCAGGCCTCCATGCGACCCGTTTCCGCTTGCAGGAGTTTGAGGAACCAGTGGCCGTCTCTGAGGCACGCTCCTGCCGCCGCCAACCCGGGCTGCTCTGCGGCTCCGTTCACGCTGCCGCTCGCCCCGGCGCTGCTGCTGTTCTGCAGGGATGGGTCAGGAGGGGGCAGGGAGGAGGGGTCCAGCGCTGGGTCCAGACTCTCCGGGATTGACCCCGACGTGGAGCGAATGGCGCTGGCTTTCAGGGGCCTCGGTGTCCGGTCGACGGCGCTGTTCTCCAGCGAATCCGGTGTTTGTGTGGTGCAGCAGGTGGTGCTGTTCTGCAAGGGTTTACCATCCGACTGGTCCTGAGACTCTGCCTCGGTGGTCTCCTGTCTGGACGCCATGCTGCTGAAGCGGCTGAGCCTGCGGATACACACAACAATAGGAGGTCTTTGACGGTTCACAGTGAACAGCTGGACTCCTTCCTCATAGAGAACAAGCTCACTGAGACAGTTGGGTCATTTCTACAACGATGATGATGATGATGATGGTGGAGATACAAGTTACATCCATCATCATACTCCGCTTGGGCCTCACGGATGAGCCATCAGGCCTGTCTGACTCACACCGGGACAAAGATAAGCAGAGAGAGATGCAGAAGCAGCGACCCAGAAACGGCAGAAGAACAGAGTTATCCAAGAGGAAGTGGGAGAAAAAGGGGAGGGGTGTGTGAAAAAGGTGTCGGGAGGACACATGCAAATCATTCAAACACAGAGAGAGTCGAAGCGAGCGTGGGGAAGAGGGCGAGGAAGCAGGAGATGGAAATACGGAGAGGGGGAGTGACCCACAGAATTTGACTATCACTGCACCATCGCAGTGTATACTCAACACAGCAGCTGCTGTTCAGCCCAACATGCTACACTGGGGAAGCAGGTATCCGGAAAGCTCCAGAACAACAAAGCAGCAGCCAGAGGTTTTAACCACTGGGTGAAACAATAAAGGAGAGGAACTCAGCAGCAGCGCACACACGCTACGGTCCATGCTCACCTGGACATGATGCTGCCACCATTTAAAACTGAGCCGTCCAGCAAACACTGATTCAACAGGAATGGAATCTGGTGGGTAGGTTCAAGTTTCACGCCCGGCCACAAGGACAGGCCTTATCTGTGTACCTGACTATAAGGTCCTAGTGCCGTTGTGTTGGTAGCATCCTTTGAAAGTGAGAGAGTAAAGTTTGAAAGCTCCGGGAGACAGGATGGTACTGCTCTCCATATCTGTCGTGTGGACACTTCCATAGCACGCCTTCAGCCGCAGTGGATAAGAGGTGGCACGCACCCGCGACATGAAGGATCTAGGAGGAGGATCGTCCGACACAGGAACCTCTACAAGCCCAGTCTGGCGTGTTGGGTTAGCAAACATGGCGGCCCGGTGCCATACTGAGAGACAGACTTCTGTATGTGTAGCTAAATATTTATCATATCAGTCTAATGTATCATCAGTTATTGATCCTGGTCACGTTTATCTCCCTTCCCAACAGCACCGCACTCCCACACCTCCTTCTGGGTGCAGCTGCATTATGACTATGAGCGTATTCTACTAATTATTCAGGTCTGATGATATAATGTTGAGCTTAACTGGTGTTCACTTGGCATATCACTGAGGCCAGAGCTACACACAGCACCCATTAACAAGCATCCATTAGATCCTGCTGGTGTGGGTTTCCTCTGTTCAGTAATGCTCACAACAGAAGTGCTCCGCCAGCTCCCCCTCTGCCAAACACGACTCTTATGGCTTGTAGACCCCCTTCAGCGCAAATGAAGTGGTCAACATGATCCGTGGTGGGACTACATGCTACGGATTCAGCAGGACAATGCCGCTGTAATTTTAATAAAGGGAAGGTAAACAGGTTGACGGGGAGACACTTGACTTGAAAGGGTTAAAGCTGCAGCCAAGGTCCTATTTATGCTCTTGCTTAACCTCTCTGAATTCCTAGGATCTCTCCCGCGGGGCTATTCTGGAAAACGAGAGCACAAAAGACCTGATGTGGAAATGGGGATCTCTCTGCAAAGCTCAGTGCGGTGACAAGTGTCAGCGATGGAAAGAACGTAGAGTGGTAGTAATAACTCTGAAAGGGAGAACTTTGGCTCTGGACCAAGCCATCATGGTCTTCCTCCAGCGGAACGCTGCTGCCGCTGCGCCCCTGAGGGAGGCACTTAAGCCCAATCTGCCCCGGGGAAACTGTCCCTGCAGCGAGCTTATTCAAATCATGTGGGAACGAACTCGGCACACCTAAATGACGAAACGGAAAGAGGGGTTGTAGGCTGTACTCACGGCCTGCCGTCCTCCACCTGCACGCCTATGGACTGGAACCTGGTGGTGGGGGTCTGCTCCACTTTCAGCACCGGCTGCACGCAGTCCACCTGACACAGAACAGCCAGCGAACGACAATTAGTCAACCGTTAATGCATCCTGACAGTCGAGCATTTGACTCCATCTGTAGCAACCAGCAGATAAAGCGCCTTGCAGGAGCAGAAAACCTGGAGACCTGAAACTTCTAAAGGAAGCCTGTGGGCAGATGCTGAATCACACCCCCATTGACTTCTCCAAGAGCGCTCTGACTCAGACGCTTTGTGTTCTTTCCTGTTCTAAATTATCCGTCTATGGTAACCGGCTGCAAGTTACGGATGTGGCTGACGGAGATCGAGCTGAAAAGTGCTCAGGTATTAAATATCTGATTTACGACTTCCAGCATGACGGGCCACGTTTTCAGCGACCCGGGTCTCAACACCAAGAGCCAGATTCCCAAAATACGATGCTTAGACCGCTAATAAACTGGCGGCTGACACTTTGTCCTTTTTAAGAATCCGCCTCCCCGGAGAACGGCGCGCACGCCGCCAGCCCAACCTGCGCCAACCTAATGACTGAAACCGGGGTACCATAGGAGCTCATTACAGGCAGCTCGCAGGCTTCAATACTGAGCCGCTGCCGTCAGGAGAGAACGCGCACGACAGCTCTATAAGACTGTTCCGACCCAATTAGCATCGACCCTGAAAGCTGATCTCGCAGCTCCAAAACCCAAAAACGTGGAGGTTAGCACCACCTCGTAATGCAGACCTTCCTGTGACGTCGTAGCGCTTTCATCTTCCACACCGTGACTCATTTCAGACCGAGCCTGTATGTGTATTAGAAGTACCGACAGGGTACGAATATTCATTTTCCCCCTCCTGTGGGTGCACGGCGAGAAATTCGAAGAACAGTCGCTGCACTCCTGTTACAGAGAACAGGAAATGAGAACCTTGACAGTTCAATGAAGAATCAGGCTCGGTATGAGAAGGGATTCGTTTAGTTGCACCTGTTCAGTGGGAATGAAAAGCTGAAGAAGAAAAAAAAAATGAAGGCCATTCCTCTCCGCAGTGCTGCCGTAGCAGGTCGACCCCAAAGCACCAGGCACACACAGGACTAACATGGCTGTATCGGTAGCGCTGGCACCGGGCGACGCCTTCAGCCGACCATGCTGGAGAGTGCTTAGACCCCACAGTGTTTCTCAACCCTGGTTCTGGATGAACCCTATCTGAGCTGCAGGGGGGCGGGTGTTAAAGCAGGGAGTCCACCAGGGTGCCTCCAGGAGCAGGGTGGGAAGACAGCATGCATGATAGGCTGGTCGTCTTCCACCTTGTGAGCATCTTCTCCAGAACGTCTGCAAGACTCTTGGGTCCTGGTTCTTCACGTTCCCTGAATCACTCCTCCGGAATCTGATCCCAATGAGTCCTCGGCACTGCTGTCCTGGAATACGTCCGTGTCATCAGACCCCAAAAAGATTCACGTGCAGGCGGTCGGCTGACCTCAGAGTATCACCACATACCGTCGGTGGACCTTGAATTGACCCTGGATCCTGAACTGCCCCCAGCACTGCCTCGTACAGTGGATCTCTGGATGGGCTTCCCTTCCTACCTTGATGGTCCAATCGCTCTGGAATAGGCTTAATCTGGACTCATCACACCACATGACCTTATCCATTGCTCTAAAGTCCAGACTTTATGCTCCTTTATGGCCTCACTAACCAGCGGTTTCTTCTTATGCCCACACAGCAGTTTAACAACAACCGTGAGTTCTACTGTCTGCTTCACCACCGATCTCTGATCTGGTCAGTTCTGAACCCGGTTCCAGTCATTTCGGCTTCCTCCTTCTCATTGCTGCATGCAGGTCATTAATCTGACCCCTCCAAAACACAGCGACATCTTTTCTTTGACCAAAGGGAACATCTGATGGGTGTAGCGCAGCGGATAACACCACTACCCACGGAGAAAGCTACCGTCCCATGTGGGAGACTGGAGTTCGATTCCCGGTCTGGCTGACTAAGCTGTGTTACACCAATAGAGCCCCTGGGCTAGACTCCTAACACTACACTGGCCCACCTGTATTACGAACAGCCTTGTAAGTCGCTCCGGATAAGAGCGTCAGCTAAACGACATAAACGTCTGTCCATATGGCTGTTTAGGGAACGAGAAGCTCCTTCCTGCATCAGTCAGGGGGAAAAGACCTGCTGTCAGCTGAGACGTCTTAGGCGTCTAATCACCGCAGCCGTCTTTCAATCAAAACCTCCAAATTTACTTCTTTAAATCCAATCGCTGACTTGGTTTTGACCAGGCAACGGCTACGACAGACATGCCGCTTCCTAATCGGGGGGAAAAATATTTTAAATCTTCATTTAGGATCAAATTTGGGCGAATTAGACGCATGTGATTAAGCGTGATTAACTACACCAGCTAAAGTGATTATTTGTGATTAATTATTACGTTCGTTTGACAGACCTATTAGCAACGCAGCTCAGTTATTCCAACTGTCTGTGCCTGCGCAGCACTTCCCAGCCACATCATTCATATACAGGGGTCGGACAATGAAACTGAAACACCTGTCATTTTAGTGTAGGGGGTCTCATGGCTAAATTGGACCAGCCTGGTGGCCAATCTTCATTAACTGCACATTGCACCAGTAAGAGCAGAGTGTAAAGGTTCAGTTAGCAGGTAAGAGCACAGTTCTGCTCAAAATACTGCAATGCACACAGCATTATGGGACATACCAGAGTTCAAAAGAGGACAAACTGTTGGTGCACGTCTTGCTGGCGCATCTGTGACCAAGACAGCAAGTCTTTGTGATGTATCAAGAGCCACGGTATCCAGGGTAATGTCAGCATACCACCAAGAAGGACGAACCTCCACCAGCATCACGTAGTGACCTGGCCACTATCCTGCAAGAAGAATGGCTTAAACTCCCTCTGACCACTGTGCAGGACGCAGTATATGTCATTCCCAAGACCAACTGACGCTGTACTGGCCGCAAAAGGAGGCCCTACACCATACTAATAAATGACTGTGGTCTAAAACCAGGTGTTTCAGTTTCATTATCCAACCCCTGTACATGTGTTACACAGAGCAGCACTGAGCCCCTCTCGGGCGCACATACGCACCTGGATGCCGATAGAGGAGAGCTTCCTCCGGGGCGCAGCTTGAGGCTCCTCCGACGTGAGAGTGATGCTTACAGTTTTGGCCTCTGGGATCGGAAGTGGGGTCAGAGGAGGGGGGCTGCTGACCCTTGCGCTGGGCAGGGGCACGGGAGGCTCCCGGGGGGCTGGAACCGGAGCCTGGGGGAGCAGCGGCGGCCGCTTAACACCCTTGGCCAGACTCCCCGTCCTGGAGCTGGTGACGCTGTCAGAGGAGTTGCTGCGGCCTGACTGGCTGTTGGCCTCGCTGCGCTGGTCCTGGCTGTCCAAGTACGTGTCCTGAGCCGACTCGGTGCTGCTCTGAATGGTCACTGCTATGAGGGGCTTGGAGGCGGAGCGTGGAGGTACCGGAGGCGGGGTCTTCTTATAGTCTAGAGGAACAAGAGAGGAGGAACGAAAGTGTGAATACCATGATGTATGGTAACAGCCAGCTGGACCGCTTGACCTAGGCCTCAGTTAGCACCACGCTAACGTGGTGGCTGCTGGCCCCCCATTTCCCGTTCGCCCCGTTAGCACTAGTGAGGCTACTCCTTTAAGCCCCCCCACCCCGATAGAGAGATCTGCTCTGCTGCTACAGCACTCTGTTCAGCAGTACATCATAATGAGCATATGAACAGACTCCAGCGTGACCCCATCAGAGCGAGAAACACTGTCTCTCTCTCACACACTGCACAACAGACACGACAGGCCGAGCTCTGGGACCGCTGCCAACGCTGGAACAAAAGCGAGCATTTAAACTCGCCCCGAGCCTCTGAATACCTCGCATGCCTGGCATAGCGGAACGTCATGGGAAAGTGAGTAAGTGCCGTACAGAACACAGTTAAGAAATCTGGAGAACGCTCCCCTCGGTGCGCTCGCTCACCAAGGCCGCTAATAATGGTTTTGAAAGGATTACTAGTCCTGCAAGTGGGATTTGCCGTGTGTTCTTGACAAATCCACTTGACACGACGCTTCTGTCAACACAGGAAGACAATATAAATAGGTCTGAACCAACAAAGCTATATACGATATGATAAGGCAGCCTGACGAGCTGATCTAATGGCTGCCTACGCTGTTCAGAGAACACAAAGGAAGAGTCTCCGGCTATGGAGACTCCGGAAATCCAAAACACTTTAAACGCAGTCAGCAGCACGTTAGTCAACAACTTGTGCCCCGCCCCCATGAAGGCCCAACTGCCATTTGTTATTCGTCCTGATACAATCTGATTATCTGCTCCTCAGGGCGACTGGCACACCCCAGAAGGAGGTGTGGGAGTGCGGTGCTGTTGGGAAGGAAGATAAAGGTGACCAGGATCAATAACTGATGATACATTTAGACTGATATGATCAATATTTATTGAGCTACACATACAGAAGTCTGTCTCTCAGTATGGCGTCGGGCCGCCATGTTTGCTAACCCAACACGCCAGACGTCTCGGTATGGAGCTGTAGAGGTTCTTAATGGTGTCCTGTGATAATCCATCCCATGCAGCTTCAACATCCTCACACAGTTCCTGCAGATGGTGCGGTAGGGGTGGAGGAGGAGGGACACCAGGCCTTCTGGACGTGTGACGACAGACCGTTCATCTCGGTGCTGACCACGGTGCCTCCACACACGGATACGTTGGGCGTCTCCACCGAGACTAAAGCGGGACTCGTCACCGAAGATGACCCGCTGCCATTCTGAGTCACTCCATGACAGTCTGGTGCGACGCCATTGCAGTCTTTGGTGACGGTGACGTGGTGTTAAGGACAGTCGTCGTCGGTCTGTGGGCACGTAGTCCTGTGTGGTGCAACCGTCTGCCAATGGTGCCGACAGGATGACTCATGGAGGACATCAGCGCTCCCTGAATGCCCACAACCGTGGCTGTGGGACAGTCAGGGACAGAGATAAGGCAGAAAGTGTGAAACTTAAACCTCGGCATCTCATGATGTCAAATCTAGCCACCAAGTTTCATTCCCGTCGCTCGATTCCCTCTGGCTGTTAGTCCAGTATTCGTTTGATGATGAGTGTATTTACAGAAGCAGGGTCCAAGTGAATTAGCCTCCACAACTGTAGGGGGAGCCCAAGAGCAAAACCTTCCATCGCATAAAGCTGCTTTCACGGAAATTAGATCATATCGGAGTCGAATAATAAATAGACCCTAAACGAGGCATGCGTAGTTCAACAAGGACCTAAACACAAACATGCCCACCGTAGTGGTCTTATTCTGCCCATCACCCCATACAGACTACTAGACCCAGCTCTATCTACAAGCGTCTAATATCCACAGGTAAAATCCCCATCCTGATTCATGCGACATTCAACAGCACATCTCTGTAAATACCTTTCAGGTGAAACAAGCTTCCTGTCTTTCGTTACCAGGCTTAAAAAAATAAAGGCTGTCGGAACACTGAACAGGTAGACCAGGTTAGTCCGAGACTTCCTTTGACGAGAAGCTGATAAAGCCCCACACGGCCCCGAACAGACGAGCTAATGAACAACATTCAAATTCATATTCAAAGTCACTTTCCCACCACTTTCATGTCTCGGGAAACTCGAAGCCTTTAATTAAAAACTCGTTTACTCCGGCTCCGAGTCTCGGGGCGGCTCGGCGGTAATTAAACGCGGCGTCCCCGAGGAAATCAGACCGAGCTCACACCATTTCCACATCGACTGCAATGTTTCAGAACATTAGTCCATGTTTACGGCAGAGGAGCTACAAAGGCAACACTGCAGCTTCGTGTGCAGACCACTCTCTCTACGTGCGGCAGGGGGGTCCACATTGCAGTCTGCCGAGAGAGACAGAGAGACAGCAAACACAGCGTGGTTGCTCCTCGGGGGGGTTCAGCGCCAGATTATCAGCATTAGTGTGACTCGCTGAGCCCGGCGGGCCGCAAGCCAAAAGGGCCGTGTCCAGCCGGGATGTGGGGCAGATCACGACGAGTTCAGGACCTGCCGAGGAGCGCGGAGTTAGGGGGAGGACAAATGACGTGACTGGGGGGCGGGGGAGAAGGGAATCTCTCTCTGGAGTCTGAAACAGCGCTCAACAGCACCACAACACACGCCAGCGCTGTGGATGCCCCCCCCTCAACATTTCCTGGGGACGCTCCGATTCAGGACTGCAGCGATGGGTCGACAGGGACACCAGCAGCTGCCGGCTGACTTCTCCTACCACTGGGACATGCTGCATATGATCCGACTCTATCTGGTATAACCCTACAGGAACACATGTCCCGTGTCTCGGCAGCACCAATCCCGGGACATTCGGTACCAGGTTCTTCTTTTCTAGAAGTTCGTTGTTGACGCTTATGCACATGAATATCAGCCCCAGGTTAATAAACAGATTCATCATCACGTGTCGAGTAACCAGGGGTGTAACGATTAATCGGCTTCGACGATTAAAATCAGCGACTAATCGATTAGTTGAGGAGTCGCTTGGCCAGTACATTACTGGGGAGTCTTGCTCTGTAAGATGTATCCCGTGTATCAGTAACAAGAGGCTCTGATTCCATCTCCAGCCTCTAAACAGAGTCCTCGGTGTTGAGTCTGGAGTCTCTCGGCTTCCTGTCTCCTCTGGGGGGTGCTCATCAAAGGTGCGACAGCAGCCTCAGGAACATTGGGGGTGTCCACATGCTCAAGTCTGAAAACAGGGTTGCCAGATGTACTGGTTGCACAGCTGTCCTTAGATAGCATGGGAGCAGGAAACACCTCGACCCTCTGGAAGACGAGGATTGGTGTCTACAAGATAGCTGTGCTAGCTAGCTAGCTAATGTTAGCGTAGCTCTCCAACTTCATATTATGCATGGTAACATGTTCCATTTCGAAACGCACATGCTCATAGACCGTCAACGAGTTGGAATGCTAATCCGAATAATCGATTATTCGCCTCAACAATCGACTGACTATTTAAAGAGTTCAATCTTGATCAAGCTTTGTTCCTCCCATCAGGGCAGTGAAACTGAAGAGCGTCCAAGCTTTCGGTTTGATAGATGCTGGCACTCGCACTCTGCTTTCAACCACCACCAACTTCCATTCAATCAGTCGCAATTTGATGAGCACCCCCCGGAGGAGACAGGAAGCCGAGAGACTCCAGACTCGACACAGAGGAATCTGTTTAGAGGCTGTAGATGGAATCAGAGCCTCAACACTTGTTACTGATACACGGGTTACATCTTACAGAGCAAGACCGACCGGCAGCTCTACTAACAGGGCATCAGGACCAGCACAGCCGGGTGGGTGAGTCTTTACTGCTGACCCCCGGAGATGAGGCCCTGATGGAAGTGGGGCAAGACGAACACGGAGCACAATCCTCTCATCCCAGCCAGACGTGTAATCTCCAGGACGACACGTTCTGTAAATTGACTGAAAATCTGAAATTTGTGCGGCAGATGTTTAACAGGCAGTTTAACACGCGTGCAGAATAATCTCTACCCAACGCGCCGCACACGTTCATCACAGGCCACCAAATAAAACCCTACGTGGATCAAAGTAAGCACACCACCGGAGCCATCCGGGCAGGAGCTGGTACAGCATTCCTGCTTGTTCAGACACAGCTCTAACAAAACATACAGGACACTGAAGATATACACCCCGCAGACCGGGCCCGAATCCATCAAACAAAAAAATCTCACTCCAATTCAATCACAACAGAGCTCAGCACTGAGCTTACACACACACCATATATATCACCAGCCAATATGATTTGCCGATATATGGATTTTCCCAGTTATCAGCATCGATATTGGAATTTCAGCCGATATTACAACAATTACTTTCCTTTTTATTTTTTATTATTATTATTTTGCACTGGCGCATGTACACTCCGGCCCCCGTGCTGAGGAGAGACCATGTCTGCTGTGAGGTACATCGAGGGGGTAATGAAGTAAGGGGCTTCCCTGAGGCTCCGGTCCTCCGCTCTTCCAGGTTGTTGTTATGGCTCTAATGTTGCCCTGACGACTCTGTATGATGTCGTGCCTCCCGCATACACAACCTAATCAAAGGGACCTATCCCAGCATTCAGTGGGCAGAAGGCTGGAACCACCCTGGACAAGCCATTAGCCCACAGCAGGGCAGACAGACAGACATACACACGCACACCTGGGGGAGGGGGAGTTTAGCACCGCGGCTAACAAGCTAACACCATTCCACCTTAAATGCTACTGCAGTTACATTTTGGCTCATAGTTTTAGGAACGTCGCATTAGGGACTGAGTTAACATTAGCATGCTAAGCTAACTAATTAGCGGAGCAAAGAAAAAAAAAAGTTGAGTAAACCCACAAGCAACACGGCCTCTTTCCAGACCTCTCCACTTTTCCCCCCATCCCTCTCTTGTACACATGGACAACACCCAAGGACTTACAGGTCAGATTTACCAGGTTTGACAACCCCCCCATACACACACACACCCACCAGTCAGCCCCAACAACCAGAACGCTGTGCATGATTAAAGGGACAGGATGTGAGGATCATTCGGACTAGCTTGGTGTGGAATGGCACAAGTCAGAATTGGGGCCCACCAGGTTACCAGTGGTGATGACAGGACCCAGACAACCGCCTAAAAGGGTTACACCATCACATCAATAACGATACACCGCCCGAGGCCTGTCCTAAAATACAGTGGAGGAATCCATGGAGACTAAACACGCTGCTTTCAGGTTCACATACCATCGTTAGCTCGACTGTAGGGTCACCGCTGGTTTAGGCTGGTAACTAAAACAGGTGCGCGTGTTGTGGAGACCAAGACGCCCGGTTCCCATCACCACCACTGCGAAGAAACCAGCATCTGTAATTTCGCCTACAATGAACCATTTCACACCAAACCGCTCCGAGTGATCATGTGACATTTCAATCACTGAATTAAAGATTTAATAAATAAATAAATAAATAAATTCATACAGCTCCCCTGAAGCTGTTGACATATTCAACACAACTGTATCTGTTGCCCAGCATGCTAAAAGGGGAACCCCAGAGATGTCTCAGAAAGGTGTAACCATCGGTCGACATGACTCACTCACTGAAATGGTTCGCCTATCCTGATTTCTTCACAGTGGTGGCGATGGTAACCAGAGGTCACCACATACACAAAACAAACACAGTCATTCTGTACCCCACCAAAAGTCTTCTGGGGTCATAGACGTGATGTTGATAGGGGGGGTCGCGTTATTACGACCACCAGCTAATATCCAGAGCAACCGCTCAGTGCTGAGGCGTGTCTAGCTGTCTGAACTAGCTAGCTGTGCCGCGTTTATTGGGATGCTAGATGTGTAAATGTGCTGCTCGTGCTGTTCTGTACTGAGCTGTGGAGCTGGGGTTACGGTGCGGCGGTGGTCCCCATCCTCAGGGTGGGCTGTGGATGGCTATAGGCGGCATGCCTGTCATCCGGGCCGTTCAGGAGCGCTGGCTGGCGGTCTCACCTAAAGAGCTCCTATATTCCTGCAGCTCCTACCAAATCGTCACCATGTGCACAGTGGAGTCACATTATTATGACCACCGGCTAATATCCAGAGTAACCACCATGTACAGCACAGACAGCAGCTAGACGGGCTGGGAGGGACTCAGTAGGGTCCTGGTAGGTCGTCCCAGGAGGGTGTATGCGGGAGGATCCATAGAGCCAACATGACGTCCCAGGTGGTCCCACAGATGCTGAATCAGGAGCCAGGGTTGTACCTGGAAGTCTTGGACATGCTCTTCTAACCAATGTCAGACATTCCTAGCCATGTGGCATGCTGGAAGATCCCATCTGCCCCAGGAAAGATGGTCAGCATGTATGGGATCAGCAAAGATAGATTCATTCCCAAAGTGCCGTGGATGAGCAGGCGACGTCTGGTTCCACTGACCACCACTGAGTTCCTACTGTTTACATCTGACTAGAATTCTGAACACGGTGGAGTTCCCCTTCAACTACTGTTAGCTGGTTAGCTAAGCCTGAAGGAAACAGCAAGGAAACATTTAATTTAAGGCTTCTAGAAATATGGGACTCGTTTTCCATGAGCATGTATGGTGTAAGTTAACTTACAACACCAGCAGGAGGAGAGAATATGGTTCTGCTAGCTGAGCTAGCATAGCTAGCCTGCTAGCTAGCCAAGCAGTCGCCAACGTTAGCTAGCACTAAGTTTAGCTCGTACTTTTGGTGAGGAAAATAGGAATTTGGGCTGGGAAATAAGATTAAAATGTTTAGTTTAGAGGAAAAAGAGGACTAAACTGATAGTATGTTAGCACCGCGGCTAGCAAGCTCGAGCCAGTCCACCTTAAATGGTGCCGCAGTTACATTCTGGCGCCTCAGAGAGGCGCCAGAATGTAACTGCGGCATCATTTAAGGTGGAACGGAACATCTAAGCCGAGCACAATTACAGAAACCAAACACAACTCATTCAACTAATCTCATAGTTTCGGGAATGTCACGACTACAATTCCCCAAATTGTGGCAGAACTCTGGGAATTCCATAGCTGGCTAGCTAGCTACCTACGCTAGCCAACGAGTTAACGTTAGCGTGCTAAGCTAACAGGTTAGCGGAACACACAAAAAGCCGTCTGTGTGCCACGTTGGGTAAAACCACATCCAACATCACCTCTTTCCAGACCTCCTTTTCTTTCTACCACTTTCCTCCATCCCTCTCTTTCACACACAGACAGCGCCAAAGACTTCCAGGTTAGATTTACCATGAACAGACTCCTCTTCTCAGTTCACGTTATCGGAGAAGATGGTGAAGATCGGTGTCCATCTAGTCTCTTCCATCATGATCCACAGTTTTCCCTCTTTTTTTGAATTATTCCTGACCGTCTGGCTCCACAAATTCCCACCGCTCAGTGCTGCTCCACGTCGCTGGGAGAAAAGGATCCCATAATCCGCTTCAGCGCACGTTACGAGAATAAGCACGTTCGCTATACGCCTCGTTTTCTCCTTTCCCCACCCGTATTCCGACACGTCCCGCCCCTCTGGCGCTGTGATTGGCTGGCGGCGCCTCGGCTCCCGCGCTATGATTGGTTGATACTTCTTATTGCGTCACTCGAGTCAAGACGACGCTTCTTTCCCGCGTTAGGGATGGCTTTTTTACCCCCCACCCGTATTCCGACAAATCCCGCCTCCTCTTAAAGGGGAATTCCACATTTGTGTTCCCAACTGACAAATTTGTCATAACGGAATCAGTTATGTGCAAACAACGTGATTCACAGTGGTTTGAGGGGCTTAACCTGCATAGTCAGAGCTGTGTCACTGTGGTGGTGAAGGGAACCAGACGTCTGATGCTTTTGATCCATGGATAATCAGGAAAGTTGGGATGCAAAAGGGTTGCCAGGTACCTGGCGGATGCCTGTGTTACAGCACTTGTGAGGTAAAGTTTTGGCCTATAAAAGAATGGCCATGGTGGAGAGGTACATGCAAGGTCCAGAATTACCATCATCAACAATATACATAGTGGAGTCACATTATTATGACCACCATTATTATGGTTGGAAGAGCATGACCAAGACTTCCAGGTACTACACTGGACCCCTAATTGCCCAGACTTGAATCCAATGATCATCATGCTCAGTCTATGGATCCTCCACCATGCTCTTGTGGGGTGCACTTCAGTCAGCCTGGCTCCAGATACCTGGGATGACCTACCAGGACCTTACTGGTCATAATAATGTGACTCCACTGTGTACATGGTGACGACTTGGTAGAGGAAGGAGCCGCAGGAAGATAGGAGCTCTTTTAGTGAACACAGTAGCAGGTGGGACCACCAGCCAGCACTCCTGAGCAGCCAGGATAACAGGCAGGCCACCTATAACCATACACAGCCCACCCTGATGGTAGGCCCCATCGCTGCACCACTCCCCCAGCTCCACAGCTCAATACAGAACAGCACGAGCAACACAAACACACATCACACGTCCCAACTAAATTCTTAAGCATGTGCTCACACTGAATGCGGCACAACTCGCTGTTCAGGTAGCACCAGGAAGCCAGTAACACCTGAAGGGCTGGGTGCCTCCAGGAGCAGTGTTGAGGAGCACTGTTGTAGACATCGCGATGTCTGGTTCCCGTCAGCACCACTGTATTTCTACAATGGACCCTGTGATGGACGCCTCGGCTGCTGGGTTTGGCTGGCGGAGTGAAACGGCCTGCCTGATGTTATTTAATCCCCCTTAAGCCCGGCTATGATGAGGTCTGACTCTGCTGCTAACGTGCAGCTTTGGCAAGTGTTAGGGAGAGAGAGGGAGGAAGTAAGAGAGAGAGAGAGAGAGAGAGAGAGCAGGAGCTCTTTTGGCCTGGTTTGAGACCATTAGCCTTTAAGCTCAGAGAGAGGCCCGTCTCAGCTCGTCACTGTCCACTAGAATGTAGGTCAGCACGTGTGCGAGTGTGGCCGGGGAGCGAACGAGACGCTGACCAGGGCAGCACTGACAGGAACCATTAGAGATGGTCAGATATGGAGGATCTCAGATGACTGGAGCTGTCTAGTCTGCCCCTCGGCCTGCCAGCGCAGTGCCGCTAGCGAGCAGCATGGGCAAAGCCATGCCAGCAGTCTGGTCTGGGGCTGTGTGACTGGCTTACACATAGGTTTCACATAGCTGAGTCAGATTATTATGACCACCAGCTAATATCCAGACTAACCGCCGTGTGAGGCACTGACAGGAGCTTGACGGGCTGGGAGCTACAGGTAACTGGAGCCGGTCGGACACACAGGTATCTGGAGCAAGTAGGCCATCACAGGTATCTGGATCCAGTAGGACGCCACAGGTATCTGGAGCCAGTAGGCCGTCACAGGTATCTGGATCCAGTAGGCCGTCACAGGTATCTGGATCCAGTAGGCCGTCACAGGTATCTGGAGCCGGTAGGACGCACAGGTATCTGGAGCCAGTAGGTCGTCACAGGTATCTGGAGCCGGTAGGTCGTCACAGGTATCTGGGGCCGGTAGGACGCACAGGTATCTGGAGCCAGTAGGTCGTCACAGGTATCTGGAGGTGGTAGGTCGGCACAGGTATCTGGAGGTGGTAGGACGTCACAGGTATCTGGAGCCGGTAGGACGCACAGGTATCTGGAGCCAGTAGGTCGTCACAGGTATCTGGAGCCGGTAGGTCGTCACAGGTATCTGGGGCCGGTAGGACGCACAGGTATCTGGAGCCAGTAGGTCGTCACAGGTATCTGGAGGTGGTAGGTCGGCACAGGTATCTGGAGGTGGTAGGACGTCACAGGTATCTGGAGGTGGTAGGACGTCACAGGTATCTGGAGGTGGTAGGACGCACAGGTATCTGGAGGTGGTAGGACGCCACAGGTATCTGGAGGTGGTAGGACGTCACAGGTATCTGGAGCCAATAGGTCGTCACAGGTATCTGGAGCCAGTAGGACGCCACAGGTATCTGGATCCAGTAGGACGCCACAGGTATCTGGATCCAGTAGGACGCCACAGGTATCTGGATCCAGTAGGACGCCACAGGTATCTGGAGCCGGTAGGACGCACAGGTATCTGGAGGTGGTAGGACGTCACAGGTATCTGGAGGTGGTAGGACGTCACAGGTATCTGGAGGTGGTAGGACGCACAGGTATCTGGATCCAGTAGGACGCCACAGGTATCTGGATCCAGTAGGACGCCACAGGTATCTGGAGCCGGTAGGACGTACAGGTATCTGGAGGTGGTAGGACGTCACAGGTATCTGGAGGTGGTAGGACGTCACAGGTATCTGGAGGTGGTAGGACGTCACAGGTATCTGGAGGTGGTAGGACGTCACAGGTATCTGGAGGTGGTAGGACGCACAGGTATCTGGATCCAGTAGGACGCCACAGGTATCTGGAGCCGGTAGGACGCACAGGTGTCTGGAGCTGGTAGGACGCACAGGTGTCTGGAGCCGGTAGGCCGTCACAGGTATCTGGAGACGGTAGGACGCACAGGTATCTGGAGGTGGTAGGACGTCACAGGTATCTGGAGGTGGTAGGACGTCACAGGTATCTGGAGGTGGTAGGACGTCACAGGTATCTGGAGGTGGTAGGACGTCACAGGTATCTGGAGCCGGTAGGACGCACAGGTGTCTGGAGCTGGTAGGACGTCACAGGTATCTGGAGACGGTAGGACGCCACAGGTATCTGGAGCCGGTAGGACACACAGGTATCTGGATCCAGTAGGTCGTCACAGGTATCTGGAGCCGATAGGTCGTCACAGGTATCTGGAGACGGTAGGTCGTCACAGGTATCTGGAGCCGATAGGTCGTCACAGGTATCTGGAGACGGTAGGACGCCACAGGTATCTGGAGCCGATAGGTCGTCACAGGTATCTGGAGACGGTAGGGCGCCACAGGTATCTGGAGCCGGTAGGACGCACAGGTGTCTGGAGCCGGTAGGCCGTCACAGGTATCTGGAGACGGTAGGACGCCACAGGTATCTGGAGCCGGTAGGCCGTCACAGGTATCTGGAGACGGTAGGACGTCACAGGTATCTGGATCCAGTAGGTCGTCACAGGTATCTGGAGCCGATAGGTCGTCACAGGTATCTGGAGACGGTAGGGCGCCACAGGTATCTGGAGCCGGTAGGACGCACAGGTGTCTGGAGCCGGTAGGCCGTCACAGGTATCTGGAGACGGTAGGACGCCACAGGTATCTGGAGCCGGTAGGCCGTCACAGGTATCTGGAGACGGTAGGACGTCACAGGTATCTGGATCCTGTAGGACACCACAGGTATCTGGAGACGGTAGGACGCCACAGGTATCTGGAGGTGGTAGGACGCACAGGTATCTGGAGCCGGTAGGACGCAGAGGTGTCTGGAGACGGTAGGACTTCAGCTGTTGCTCATATTTGGAGCCTCAGTAGCGTTGCGTTTGGTTCCACACGCGATCCTGTAGGCACTTGTGTAACTATGAGCTCAGAAACGTTGAGCACATTATGTCATCTCACTGAACACGGTTATGCTAACTAGCAGGCTAGCTAGTTCAGATCTGCATCAAACATCAAACCTCCCTCAGATCATTAACCATTGTTATTAGGATGGTTCAAGGTGTCTCCCAAGCACCTGGAAATCAAGGCAGTCCCGCACCTGGAAATCGAGTCAGGTGTTTTAGGTCATAAAGCGATAGGAGAGGCAGTGTACAAAGGTCAGACTAGCGTAAATGACTTGCTGATAAGCTGCTGACAGAGTCAACAAGGCAAACAGTAAGGAGGCACTGATGGAGCTTTCATTCAGCATGGGGTATGAACAGGCTACCTTCACCGGAGGCCTGCTCGGATGCACCGCGGAGGATTTTCCCATGGCGGTGTCTATTAGCCAAGGCTGTTTCCATCTCTATCTGCGATTATAGCTTCTTAATATTTCACAATATTTGCGTTAATCATTTAATGAGGCTAACGACCAGTTGTTATGTAACAGGATTATAGAGGCCTGCATTGTTTATTCCAATCCTGCTCCAGCGAACATGCGAAATACCACACAGCAGGACTCACAGACATCACATCATGTGACCTATATGATTGACAGCTTATGATTTTACCCTAGAATGTATGGCGGACTCACAGGTCACTTTATTAGGATCCTCTACCAGCTCTTTCTAGAGACCGTCTGGAGCCATTAGACCACTGGTGGGTTTCCTCCATCCAGCAGTGGACCACTGGAGGGGTAGGTGATGCTCAAAGCAGGGCTACCACCAAAGCAGACCAGCGTGAACCAAAGTGGCACATGGTGGCAAACACACAAGGATGTCTGAGTTACGAATGCCTCCATGGAAGCTGGGGTGCCATTACTTATGGCTCGCCCTCGTGATGGAGCACAGAGTGGACAGCGGCAGCTCTGTGTGTCCCCTTTGTATGCTAACTGTAACTGACACAACTCTGATAGCTGTGGCCAGCTCAGTGTACACTCAATATCAGATGGCCCATGTACTTCAGGCGGCCAAGGTCCTCTAACCCGGGGCTGCTCTGCATCCGGTGGGCCGAAAGTGGCCGGGGGGGGGAGATGGTTTGATCTGGCCTGCTCTGACCTGTTCTCACCCAAAGACAGAATAAGCACATCGTCTTGGCACAAAGGAAAACATGTATCCCCAAAATGACAACTTTACAGGAGAGGCCAAAAACCTGACTCCATTATAATGTGAGTCAATGGAACCAGACGTCATTCCAAACGAGCCTGGGCCGTTTCTGTTGGTCCGTCTGTCATGAGATCTACACACAGTGTAAACTGCAGCTGCTGTGTTCCAGTGAGGCATAAAAGTAAAATCCACATAAATGGAGGTACGGTTTTCATTGGGCAGCGGACTCGGACTCGGACTCGGACTGTACGTGAGTACACAGCCGCAGATGAGTGATTCCTATAGGAAGCCTGGCTCCCACATTCTAGGAACCAGTATCAACATCAGCAGTACCAACCCTCTGCTTATGTGCCAATACTGGTTTCAGTCCAACACTAAAATAAGCTCACTGGTCTAAAATGAGTCACCGTGTTTAAGGTGGTAGTAACTTCAGGCTCCTGCAGATGGCGCTGCACTAGGACGATGGGTCTCTAAATCCCTGTGGGGTGTGAGTGACGGGATCCATAGATTGGGAAGAGGTGCTACAGTGCAGGGAATGTGTGGTAAACTGGAGACGGTAGGTCGTCACAGGTATCTGGATCCAGTAGGCCATCGCAGGTATCTGGAGCCGGTAGGTCGTCACAGGTATCTGGAGACGGTAGGTCGTCACAGGTATCTGGATCCAGTAGGTCATCACAGGTATCTGGAGCCGGTAGGTCATCACAGGTATCTGGAGCCGGTAGGCCATCGCAGGTATCTGGAGACGGTAGGACGCCACAGGTATCTGGGGCCGGTGGGACGCCACAGGTATCTGGAGTCGGTAGGACTTCAGCTGTTGCTCATATTTGGAGCCTCAGTAGCGTTGCGTTTGGTTCCACACGCGATCCTGTAGGCACTTGTGTAACTATGAGCTCAGAAACGTTGAGCACATTGTCATCTCACTGAACACGGTTATGCTAACTAGCAGGCTAGCTAGTTCAGATCTGCATCAAACATCAAACCTCCCTCAGATCATTAACCATTGGACGATGGGTCTCTTGGACGATGGGTCTCTAAATCCCTGTGGGGTGTGAGTGACGGGATCCATAGATTGGGAAGAGGTGCTACAGTGCAGGGAATGTGTGGTAAACGGCTCCAGAGCAGATGTTAATGATTGGCTAAAAGGAGTGACTGCATGTGGGCGTGGCCAAAGACCATAGTGTGAAGGAAGTAGCTGAACCTGCAGGTGTATGGAAGCGTACGGTCATACGGGTCTACCAGCAGTGGCTAAAATCCCAGTCTACAGGGAATTCTCCTCGGAATTGTGCCAGGGAAGGCATCCACCAAATCCGGCTCAACTGTTTATGATGTTAGAGTGTCTGAATATTGATGTGGCTACCTCCAGAACCTTGTCCATTCCATGCCAAACCCAGTCACTGCTGACTGGGTTTGGCATGGACTCACCTGACATAAGCTCACCTGACTCTTTCCTTGTCAGGTGAGCTTATGTAAGGTAAGGCTAACAGATTAGCCATGAATTGAGCCCGTCCTCAAACAGAGAACCTCAAA
Organism: Prochilodus magdalenae; assembly: GCA_024036415.1. Taxonomy (NCBI): domain Eukaryota; kingdom Metazoa; phylum Chordata; class Actinopteri; order Characiformes; family Prochilodontidae; genus Prochilodus; species Prochilodus magdalenae. Next base: position 195,866 of record JAMWET010006632.1, on the reverse strand, counting down.
CAGTAGCTGGAAGGGAGTGGTGAAGGAGTTACTCACTGTTGCCGTCTGTGGTGGCGGGAGGCGTCGGAGGCTCGTCGGACGTCAGCGAGGCCGTGTCGTCGTCCTGCGAGCAGCCGGCCTGGATGGCCCGCAGGTAGCTGTGGCTGCGCGAGCGGAAGCAGGTGGGCATGGGCAGGTCCAGGGCCTCCACCGCGTGCGAGTCCAGCTGGCCGTACGCCGTCGTACACATGTAGCCTTGCTCCACCTGGAAGGAGACACGCAGGTTGAGACGGCCCATCCTGGGCTGGGGACGGCGGCCGACGGCACGGAGGGGCGCCCTGTACGGGGGCAGCCTGCAGTGAGGCTGCAGAGGGGCTTGGGGCATGGCAGTGTGTGTGGAGTGGATGGATGGGGTGGATGGATGGATGGCTTCGGGATGGATCCGGGAAATCTGTTTCTATGATTTGAGGCAACAGAACGTGTAAATTTATTTACTCGGGATCATGTAGGATCACCTCGCTATTCCGTACTGGGAACGGCACTAGCGCACAGGAAAACCGGACCACGTTCCTATAGCGGTGCAGCCGTTTTCCTAAAAACGCCACGTGCCGATGGCAGCTCTAGACCCAGGAGCCTGCTTAGGTGAGGATGAAAGCTGGATCTAATCTCTCTCATTCCCCGCACACTGAACTTGGGATACCTTCACCTTTCCCCGACGCTGCCTGCAGAGGAAAAGGCAATCCGACTGTTCAAACAGCCCGAGAGTCTACCGGGAGGAGGACTACGGCAGGCCTTTAGATGTGGGAAGAATGAGAAGCGTCTGTTTGTCCAACCAGCAGCCAACAGTTCCCACGACACTGCAATGGGACGGGGGGGCAGCGGTGTTAGTCCAGCGTGTGTGTGTAAAGGGTGGGCCTGATAATTAAAGGTAAACACAGGAACAAACAGAAGCTCACTGTAGATCCATCCAGAGAAACGGATAAACGTCCACTGGAGTATCAGGAAAAGGCTGAACTCGTTCTCACATTGAGTTACAGTACGAGGAAGCACATCTCCCAACCAGGACTATGGAAAAGGAACCCGGTCAGTCCAGGATAAGGAAAACTGAAGCATCCGAAACCGGAATGGAGCTGAAAACAAGAAAGAGGTCGTAGCCTGGATCAGGACCCCCCAGCACAGCAGTAAACGGACCACTCTGTGTGTCGTCAAAACGTGTAATCCCACACGGCTTCTTCCCCCCTCAAGAATTCCTCGGAGCCGCACGTGTAAATTTCCTCATCACGTTTCAACCAGCCATTTCCCTGCGCAGGACGAAAGGCTGAGGATGAGCTCGGCAGTAGAAGGAGAATCAGGGGATTAGAGCAACTTCTGTCTCCGCAGATCCGCCACTGACTCCGTCTCCTCTACGTTCTCCTCCAGCTTAGGAACGTCGTACTGCATATATGCACACGCCTCGGAAATCCTAATCCGGAACAATCTGTCCCCGTGGCCGCAGGAACACATTTTGCCGTTTGCTTCTCGAAGCTGAAATTGATCACTTTAGAGTCGATCAGACTGATCGCAACGGACCTGGAGGGTGGCGGGAACGGTATGCGGTATTTACAGGACCAGTGCAACGTTTAGACACGGCTCCTCATAGCAGGTTTTCCCACAGAGCCCTCAAGCTGTAAACCAGCACTCATGGAATTATCCAGTCCACCTTAAACACCTGCAGGATGGAGCTTTACAGGAGGAGGAACCAGCTTTCTTAACCTGCAGTGGAGCTAGGTTTATTACTGAGCAGGTTTGGAGCGATTCTATTGGTCGGCCCCTCATGAATATTCACTAACCTGAAAGGAGGACTAGAGCTTTTACACTGTGCAGAAAAAGAGATCAAAGTTTCTACACCACTGGATATATATTAGAGGTGGAGATATGGAGGAGTAGCATACTGTGCTACGTCAGGAGTAGATGTGGTGTATCAGGATATGGACTGGTTCAGACTCTCATCACACTAACATGTACCCCATGGGATGGAATGGGTCCCGGTTCATTGACGCTGGCGATGGGAGCTCTGAGGTAGCCCTGCGGAGGCCTACATACATATAACCTGCTATGGTCATACATACATAACAGTCTGTAGAGTCTTTAAGACAACCAGCATCATCCACTCAGATGGGTGTACCTAAACATTTGACTGGCACTGTACATGTAACTTCCAAATGTGGGAATGATGGAGCGGTGGGTCTAACTGACACCACTTTCCCATTTCACCAAAATGTAATCAATCAGACCAAACTGTTTGATGTTTGGTGTCTGAAGGTCGCTTCGGGGCTAACTCAACCTAGAAACGGAGCTCACTTGATCGTGTGGTTTCTGGAATTACATGACGATCAATCATCAATACAACAGGTCAAAGTTCGTCTCATCAGAACCGAATTAGCAGTAGAATTAGCCTTCTGGAAGGCTTAGATTTGTCCGGTTGGATTTCTGGCAAGAACCATGGACTCCACCTAATGTAGCTACATGATCAATCCAGTATGTTGGTAACATAACAACAGGTCAACAGTATCGTCTTGACCAGGTAGGAGAAGACCTGACTTACCACTTGCAGTAGAGATTCATCAATACAACAGGTCCTTCTTAGAAATTAAGAATTAGCCCTCTGGAAGGCTTAGCCTTTGTCCGGACAGTTGGATGTAGTTAAGGCAAGAGCACCATGACTCCACCTAATGTAGCTAGCATGACGCTCCAGCAGCCTCCAGTAATGTTGGTAGCACATAACAAATTATGGGAACGGTTGTGTTCTTGGTAGAGTTAGGAGTCCTGCCCAAGGACACTGGGTATAGTGTTGGGTGCTTGACCAGGTAGGAGATCAGACGTCTGCCACTTCTACCACTTGCTGGTCCAGTTTAGAGACCCAATCATCAATACAACAGGTCAAAGTTCGTCTCATTAGAACTTATTAGCAGTAGAATTAGCCTTCTGGAAGGCTTAGCCTTTGTCCGGACAGTTGGATGTAGTTAAGGCAAGAGCACCATGACTCCACCTAATGTAGCTAGCATGACGCTCCAGCAGCCTCCAGTAATGTTGGTAGCACATAACCAATTACGGGAACGGTTGTGTTCTTGGTGAAGGTAGAGTTAGGAGTCCTGCCCAAGGACACTTATGGGTATAGTGTTGGGTGCTTGACCAGCTAGGAGATCAGACGTCTGCCACTTCTACCACTTGCTGGTCCAGTTTAGAGACCCAATCATCAATACAACAGGTCAAAGTTCATCTCATTAGAACTTATTAGCAGTAGAATTAGCCTTCTGGAAGGCTTAGCCTTTGTCCGGACAGTTGGATGTAGTTAAGGCAAGAGCACCATGACTCCACCTAATGTAGTTAGCATGAAGCTAACCAATGCTGCCTTTAACCTGACTCGGAAAAGGGAAGACAACGTCTGATCTACAAAATGGGGGATAGTTCTCCATGGAAGTGCATGTTGTTAGCAGCTAGCTAGCCAGCTAGTCATAGTCTGATCTTAATCATAGTGACATAGCTGCTAACCAAAGCCAGCCAACTGTAAAGCCAAGGTTACCGAAGGAACCAAAAGAGCGTCTGTATGTATTCTGATTTAAAACCAGAGATTTATCACGCTTCATTACTCAGGCTGGCCAGATGTCCCCATGTTCTAGGGACAGTTCTGACTCCAGCTGGGGACAGGACTCTCCCCGGCCGGGGCTTTTTAGCTGTGAATTAACAACACACTGGAAAGTCCTAAGAAAGAAGTCCTGCAGCAGAGCAGATGGGCAGACGCCTCGTGTTGGGCTTGTTTGGCCAACCAAGAGAGCTGCTACTACCAATTAGGCTAGAGAGACACTCGCTGTAACTACACGTCCATGTACACATGATGGCTCACGTAGCTTCTGTCTGTTTGGTGCATGATTGTACACGTCCTCAGAAGTGTGCGGTACAGACAGGAACAGGAAAGCTTTGTGGTGCAGATGCCGTGTGACCCAGTCCGCAATCACCTGCATCTGTATCTCAGAACAGATAAGCTGAGATATCAGTATTACCATGTGGAAACAACAGCAGGTACTGCCAGGCGTTCTGTTTGGTCTGTGATCTCTAATCTGCCCTCTAGTGGCAGCCTCCAGTAATGTTGGTAGCACATAGCCAATTAAGGGAACGGTTGTGTTCTTGGTGAAGGTAGAGTTAGGAGTCCTGCCCAAGGACACTTATGGGTATAGTGTTGGGTGCTTGACCAGGTAGGAGATCAGACGTCTGCCACTTCTACCACTTGCTGGTCCAGTTTAGAGACCCAAACTGTGTCTCCACCAAGTGTTCAGTAAGGCCACAGACGCGAGGTCACCCAGGGTAAAATCAGGGGTGGGGTTACAGGACTTCCATCCTACTACTCCTAGGTGAACTGTATAGGATACAATCTACTTGAATGTGCCATGGAGCTGTGTTGATGCATTGTCTATAGCTGAACCCAGAGTTGAGGACCCCTTCCCCTCGTTCTGCTGAGGTGGAGTTGAACTCCAGCATGAGCTCCCATCGACTGGGAGCTGTATCAGTCTCGTAGCTCCAGAGCAGAAATAAAAAAGCAACCTTCAGACACCCAACAGGTCTTGGCTGATTGACTGTCTTTCTGGTGAGGGAGGTAAATGTGTCCAGAGCAAAGACCAATACAGGATGAATGGGGTGAAAAAAACGAGAGTGAGAAGGAGGGTGAGAAGAGTGCTAACCTGACTGATGCTGGATCGTCGGCCCAGGGTGGAGCAGCCATGAGCTAGCCTGCCCTCTGGCTCCCAGTGCTGGATGTCACCGTGACCCACTAGACAGTCCAGGTTATCCAGGCTGCGGTTGGTGGAGAACTCATGCAGGGACGGCAGGCAGCTGGGAGGGAGGGAAAGAGTGGAGAAAAGGTTTGGATCGGTCTCGGAAGAGACGTTCAGCTCTGGTTCCTCCTGAAGCAAGAGATGGTCTCCTAGCTTCTCAAGAGTGGATACGACATAAACACGAATCTGATTACTGAACAGGTTCAAGGCCTAAACCAGGGACTGCTGGAACTGAGTCACACCTGCCCTGGATCTAGAAGCTTGTTATCAGATCACAGAGTCTGGGCACACTGTGAAAAACAATGGTTCCTCCAGGGTTCCTCAGTAAAGACAATGGTGCCACTGTATATAGAACCATGAAGGCCCACATACCATGCCTTAAAGGCCTTGTGCATGGTGAAACGGTTCCTCAGACTGATTGGAGAAGCTTTAGAAAGAAAATTTAGAAAACGGTTCTATATAGCACCGTAAAAGGGGTTCTGCTATTGTTGTAACGTCAAGCTTCTATAGAAGAACCCGTTTTGGGGCTATATAGAAGAAGACAGAACCCTGGGCTGAGTTCCGACTGCTGGAAAATTGGGTTTGCTTCTCAAACCAGATCTTCTGAGACGAGTGTCCACACTGTGGTTTGTAAGTCAGTAGCCATGTAGCCGTGACAGAGCACAACTGTGGTTCGGGTCCGATTTGCAAACATCGGATTGGATCCAGAACCTCAAATATCAATCTGGATTCCGTTTGGATACGCCAGAGATCGGATTTGGACTGTCAGTCTGAACAAAGCCTTAGTCTTTACCAAAGAAGTCTTGAACAGCCATCTTTTATAAGAGTGTGGTAGACATCCTGAACCAAAGGCTAGCATTCCAGAATCCAGCAGTTCCTGATTCAGTAGTAACGGAGTTCGGCAAAAACCAAACGGACACATTCTCACGTTTTCGTAGTTTTGCACTGGAGCCACGAGGCAAACGTCGCTAACAAACAATCGAGCAGCTAAACCAATTAGCACTGCGCAAAAAACTGCATTCCCAAGTAATCCCAAGCATTCCCGAACTCAGTAATCCGACACAGACTTTCCTAGGTGATATAAAATGTGTCTTGAATTGGTAAAACGACCAAATGACCTAAACCGAAACACGAGCTTCCGTGACTTGTTAGCGACATTAGCTTTCTAGCTCCCGTGCTAGCTGTCTGAGCTGAGGGCTACTTTTGGATTAGCTGGAAAGTTACACAAAGGTCTTTTGTTTTTTGCCCAACGATTCCTTTACGTTCATGCACGTGTGAGGAGCGAGTGGTGAGAACAGGAAGCCACAGCACAGAGGAGCAAACCATGAAGAACCTCCTAAGTTCCCTCTAACCCCTCCTGACGGTTCCTCTGCCCTGCGAATGGATAATGTGGTTAATGTGCGCTGCAGCAGGGAAGTGAGGGGGTTAGTGGACCAGGATCTGCTCATCGGGAAGACTTTGAAACAGTGATCGTGTATGGGTGTTAATGGTTCAGCGGGAGGGGTTATTCTCCCAGAGGCCGAAACCAGATTATCCCTTCTATAATAAGCTCCCATAAATGTATTGATTAATAACTGGGCTAGTGCAGCTAACTCGTAATATACCCCGTTAGCATGCTTGCCTTAACCTAAGTCTACTTGTTAACTAATCCCAGACTTTGTGTTTTCTGATGCTGTGTGATACCAAAGCCTCTTTACCTGATGTTCTGTGATTCTAGTTATTATAGACAACATTGCAGCAAGTGTGTGTGATCTATATGTGCAGTTAGCATAATGCTAATGCTAATGTGCGTCACCCTCCAGAAAGAACAGCACAGACCAGCATGAGTTCTATGCTGGTGCATGACCATGCTAGGTGACCAACTAAACCAGTACTAGACCAGCATCAGTCGAATGCTGGATCAGTTAAACCAGTACTAGACCAGTAGGTGTTCTATACTGGTGTAAGACTATACTGGGTTAAGAGTTAAACCAGTACTAGACCAGTAGGTGTTCTATACTGGTGTAAGACTATACTGGGTTAAGAGTTAAACCAGTACTAGACCAGTAGGTGTTCTATACTGGTGTAAGACTATGCTGGGTTAAGAGTTAAACCAGTACTAGACCAGTACGTGTTCTATACTGGTGTAAGACTATGCTGGGTAAGGAGTTAAACCAGTACTAGACCAGTAGGTGTTCTATACTGGTGTAAGACTATGCTGGGTAAGGAGTTAAACCAGTACTAGACCAGTATGTGTTCTATACTGGTGTAAGACTATGCTGGGTAAGGAGTTAAACCAGTACTAGACCAGTATGTGTTCTATACTGGTGTAAGACTATGCTGGGTAAGGAGCTAAACCAGCACTAGACCAGCATCAGTCGCATGCTGGATCAGTTAAACCAGTACTAGACCAGTAGGTGTTCTATACTGGTGTAAGACTATACTGGGTTAGGAGCTAAACCAGTACTAGACCAGCATCAGTCACATGCTGGATCAGTTAAACCAGTACTAGACCAGTATGTGTTCTATACTGGTGTAAGACTATGCTGGGTAAAGAGCTAAACCAGTACTAGACCAGCATCAGTTGCATACTGGATCAGTTAAACCAGTACTAGCTAGCATGAGTTCTATGCTGGTGGATGACTATGCTGGGTGAGGAGCTAAACCAGTACTAGACCAGTATGTGTTCTATACTGGTGTAAGACTATGCTGGGTAAGGAGCTAAACCAGTACCAGACCAGTATGTGTTCTATACTGGTGTAAGACTATGCTGGGTAAAGAGCTTAACCAGTACTAGACCAGTATGTGTTCTATACTGGTGTAAGACTATACTGGGTAAAGAGCTAAACCAGTACTAGACCAGCATCAGAAGCATGCTGGATCAGTTAAACCAGTACTAGACCAGTATGTGTTCTATACTGGTGTAAGACTATGCTGGGTAAGGAGCTAAACCAGTACTAGACCAGTATGTGTTCTATACTGGTGTAAGACTATGCTGGGTAAAGAGCTAAACCAGTACTAGACCAGTATGTGTTCTATACTGGTGTAAGACTATGCTGGGTAAGGAGCTAAACCAGTACTAGACCAGTACGAGTTCCATACTGGTGCAAGACCATGCTGTGTGGCCAGCTAAACCAATACTAGACCAGCATGAGTGCCATGGTTTATGATTGCCTAATACTGGTTTAGCTGGTCACACAGCATGGTCACACTGGTTGAACTGGTGACCAGTTGGGGCTCACTGTGTTTGAGCTACAGAGTGGGGATTTTGGGCTTACCACACGTTAGCTACATTAGCCCACAGAAGAATCCCCTGTAAGCCCTGACCATACCACGCTAGTGCCAGTCACGTTTCCTCCTGTTCCGTAGTCACTGAGGGAAAAAGGGAGTTGGGTGAGGGAGCGAGTGAGCAGGAGAATCAGGAGTGAGCCATGGACTCGGCCGGTAGTGGTTAGGTGGAGACAGGAAGGAGCTACAGCTGCTGTGGCAAAAGTGGACTTGGGGTTTGAGTGGCACTGACCTTCCCAGGTGCTGCAAGGAGCAGGCATTCTGCAGAGGAGCCCAAACCACCCCAAAGTGCTCCCGCATAAATGGGCAAGGGTGGTGTCTGTCGGGATTGATGGAAGGCGGGGTTGAGGTGGAGCGTTACAGAAGAACACGCAGAGTTGAAGACTCAGAATGGATTTGCTCACCAAATAACCTAAAGCTTCAGATAGCATACACGACGTGGGGGTCTCAAAAGGAGGCATGGGAGAATAGAGTGGTTACTGAGTGGTGTTATTGATATACACTCATCGTCATAGAAACAGCTGAACGAATAGCTACACCCAGAAGGAATCAACCGTCAGGAATGAAACTTGGTGGGTAGGTCTGAGGCATGCCAGCGATTCAGGTTTCACACTCGTCTACCCATGTGACGTAAGCAAGGGCGGGTCTTATCACCGTACCTGACCCAACATCCACAACTGTGCCCTCCAAGGGTCATCCTGTTAGTGCAGCACCATTGGCAGACGGCTGCACCACGCAGGACTACATGCACGCAGACCGTTACCACGACTGTCCTTAACACCACGTCACCGTCACCAGAGACTGCGATGGTGGTGAGCTATCAGTGACGAGTCCCGCTATTGCCTTGGTGAAGACGACCAGCGAATCCGTGTGTGGAGGCACCGTGGTCAACGGTTTCATCCAGAAGGCCTGGTGTCCCTCCACCTCCACCCCTACGGCACCATCTGCAGGAACGGTGTGAGGATATTCAAGCTGCATGGGATGGATTATCACAGGACACCATTAGGAACCTCTACAGCTCCATACCGAAACGCCTGGTTGGGTTAGTAAACATGTTGGCCCAGCTCCATCTTGAGTGAACCTACTTCTGAAGGTGTAGCTCAGTAAATATTGATCTTATCAGTCTAAATGTATCATCAGTTATTGATCCTGGTCACCTTTATCTTCCTTCCCAACACCACCGCACTCCCACACCTCCTTCTGGGTGCAGCTGTTCTTTTGATGATGAGTGTAGTTGAACCATGGACCTCACTATTTGGTATCTGCCATTCACTTGAATTAGGCTTGGTGTTATTGTTCCGCTATCTTCTCTTCACGCTGCTTTACCCACCTCAGTCACATGCCGCTCTGTGTTTTCCCAGCCAGGCATGGCTGCGTGTGCGGCACACGTTCCTAATGTCATTGGCACTAACGAACCATGAAATGCTTCACTTGCTTCAACAAATGTGACACTAACTGACTCCTGGTGCAACAGGCTGACCGAACAGGCGTACAAACCTTCAGTCCAAGACCTTCCCAACCCTGTTTCTGGAGTACCCCAGTGTCCGGCACCCAGGAGGGGCGTCCTGGGTTGGTGCCCTTGAGCAATCCATCACCTTGAGGCCACCACAAGAACCTAGTTTCTGAAGTGAGATCCCAAAAATGGTGGAGGATTTTCGGAAAGTTCTGTTGAAAGATTCTCAGTCATGCTGAACAGGGTACAGGGTACTGTTCATGCCCGGCTGGTGCCCTCTGCTGGTCCCATGAGGCACTTACTATCACTGCAGCTCCACCAGTTGGCATACTGCAGCACATCTAACTAGCAGCTAACAGCTTGTTTGCCGTGTTAAGCTAACAGCCTATCTCCAGCCAAACGCTGGGTGACTCACAGGTTCTACTGTAATGTCATTTCCTCAGCTCCTTTAACACACCTGAAAGGAAGCCGTGCTTCGCTCTTCCCTGCTTGTATCCAGGGAATTAAGCTCTGAGTCCGATGAGAGGAGTGGAACTCAGCAGAGCGCACCACACGGATGCATAGGCAGCCTTCCTAAACGATCTTAGAGCAACATGCAGCTCCAGCAAACGGCACTTGCAGACACGGTATTCAATAACACAGTGGAATCAACAGAGTGCCGAAACCTTCCCGTATCAGCCCAGCAACCACAGTTTAGTGTGGTGTCCTATTGTGTGTGGGTTTTCCCAAATACTGGGATTGGGATACACCTTGCAGTACATCAACACACACTAGTACAACAGTACCGTGGCATGGTCAAAGACTGGCCTGCACTACTACGACCAAAACTAGAACTTAGTTCCAGAGTAACGCTCACCTGGAACTCGGAATGCTCACAGTACATGGAACGCTGCCATTGGCTAAAGGGCTAATTAGCGCAAGTCTAGAAGTCTACGAGTTTTTGGTAGTATAGCGCAGCCTAGGGTGGCCACCCGTCCCGTAAAAATACGGAATTGTCCTTTATTTGGCAATTAAATGTTGTGATTTGTTCCGTATTTCCGTAAATTTGTTCTGGATTTCCGTAAATGTCTGTAAATTTGTTCCGTATTTCCGTAAATGTCTGTAAATTTGTTCTGTATTTTCGTAAATTTGTTCCGTATTTCCGTAAATTTGTTCTGGATTTCCGTAAATGTCTGTAAATTTGTTCCATATTTCCGTAAATGTCTGTAAATTTGTTCTGTATTTCCGTAAATTTGTTCCGTATTTCCGTAAATGTCTTGTAAATTTGTTCCATATTTCCGTAAATGTCCGTAAATTTGTTCCGTATTTCCGTAAATGTCCATAAATTTGTTCTGGATTTCCGTAAATGTCTTGTAAATTTGTTCCATATTTCCGTAAATGTCCGTAAATTTGTTCTGGATTTCCGTAAATGTCCGTAAATTTGTTCCGTATTTCCGTAAATGTCGGTAAATTTGTTCCGTATTTCCGTAAATGTCCGTAAATTTGTTCCATATTTCCGTAAATGTCTTGTAAATTTGTTCCATATTTCCGTAAATGTCCGATATACACGTCTGCCACACACACATGAATGATCAAAATCTCCCCCGCCCCCGGACTACGAGATGTGATTTCAAATACATGTCACTCACACATGACCACGCCCCTGTCCTTTATTTTCATTTCTGAAAGTTGGCAACCCTGGCGCAGCCCCCTCTAGTGGTCTGTACTGCTGTACTCAGGGGGAGGCAGAGGTTTGTGTCATATATAACCATATCAGTGTTATGAGGTATATATATGTCTATAAACGTATATTAGCCGCAGGCTAGCCGCTGACGGAGAGCTTTCTCTGGGTGCTTTCGAAAGGCTCCCGTGTTTAAATTCCAACAGATCGTAATTGGACTTTCTCCTGATTTCTTGGAGAAACTGTATTTACTGAAGCTGACTTCAGCTCTCTGGTGGGCTGCTATGCTTCGTAGCTACTATCAGGTGGGCCTTGGGGCTGGGAACCCAAGACACAGGAGAGGCTATGGCACCTGGAAGCTCTGACGCTGCATTAACGTGGTCCGGGTTGACCATGAAGGTCACCAGAGCCTCTTCAGTTTCTGCTGGAAGCGCTGCGTCTTTTACACCCAATCTGATCGTCGCATCAAGAACGGTGTGCCAAAACATTTGACCCTATCTGAACCTATTTAGGCGGATGAACCCAGCCAGCGTATCGTGTTCTACGGCGGTGCCTGAAGGATTAGTGTCATTAGCTCAGTGCATGAAACCTTCTCATTAATTATCATTAATTAAAGACCTCTAGAGGCAAATCTGAGGCAGGGCTGAGGCCACGTTAACAATATCGGACTCAGGTAGTACAGCAGACATACCGGATCACACTGCTCCGTGCAAATACTGGCAACTAACTTCCCCACCTTCAAAATTCAGATTCCGAGTGGGATGCTAATCAACTCAAAGGACTGACTTTGAGACTTTGAGTGACTTTAAGTCGATTGGGAGTGACTTTGAGTCTGCTTCCCAGACCCAGATCTGTCCAATAGGAAGCTAGTTTTAGGAAGCTAGCTAGGAAAACGTTAGCTCTGCATTGGCTAGTTGGGGAACCATAAAAACCAAAGCGTCCATTACGCCATATTGGTTTAGCAAGACCTCGTCTGAACTGGACTATAGTAAACTGAGGAGGTGGGACATTAATGTCCATCCCCATGCTGGGCAACTGTAAATGAGGGGTGAAGACAGCGGGACGGGGTCAGACAAATATCTACTCCTGTTCTGTCTCTGGTACACGCTGATGCAGTGACTCTAGCAATGTGTGTATGAGGCAGAGGCGTCACTCACTTGCGTGGTGGTGGGGGTGGCTGCTGTTCGCTGAGGGACTGCTGAGTGGCCTTCAGGTAGCTTTGGCGCCGGGCGGCCGTTTTGGGCGAAGGTTTAGGGGAAGGAGGGCTGTCTGATTCCTCGCTGTCCTCCATGTCCCCCATGGCTTTGACATAACTTCCGCTGCGCATCCTCCTGCACGGGATCTCACCTGCACCTCCGACACCCCCTCGACCCAGAGTCCCGCTCCAGTCTCCCAGAGGCACCTGAGAAAAGACCAGTGTCCACTTACTGCACTGACCTCTGTGGATCTCTGCTCTACATGTGACCAGGGATACAGGTAGATCGAACCACTTATCTATAAACACGGCCTTACCTGTAGGAAGTTGCAGGCCAGCTCCGGGTGGGAGGACTTGGACTTGAGCAACGTCCGGTTCACGGTGGCCGTGCCCTTTTGCAACACCTGTCTAGCCTGGCTGAGCGTTAGCGTGGACCATGAGCCTCTCTTGACCAGCGCAGTGTCGCCTGGCTGGCTGGCAATAGGAGGCACCGGCGCCCCGACCGATAATGTGACGGCAACCTGGGGCTTCAGATCCCCGCTGCTCTTGGACGACTTGAGCGAGTGTGTGGCGATGGTGTTGTAACCCTGTAGCGTGTGGTGCCTGGGTGCCGCTTGGCTGTCCGACACGGCCCGGCCCAGCGTCATCATGCTCAGGGGGTTGCGATAGGCCACAGCCACCGGGCCGGCTGCTGGCGGGCTTGTCGGTTCGTCCTCTAGCGCGTCATCAGAGCTCCAGAAGCCTGAAAGGTTGGGCCGCGGCCGCCGCTTGGTTCCCTCCGTCTTGGCGCGGTCTTTGCTTTTGCTGCGACGGGTTGTCTTGGTGCTGTCCGCTCCCTGACCGCTGATGCCCTTGGCAGCCGAAACCTCCAGGGACTGGGACTTGGCGAACAGTTTTTGCACCGAGTGCACCAAATTCCGGATGCGGCCAGGGCTCTCGCTGCGCTGCACAGTAAGAAGCGTAAGTCTTTTTATGCGGTTGGTAATTGGTTTTATTCATGCACCTTAACATTTTTAGATCTTAGTCTTTCAGTGTCTACCTGATCTGGCCAGTGTGTGATACGCTCTCTCAGAAATGTTCCTGTCTTGAAGACCACTGTGCCATTGCATGCTAAGCTTTAGCTGGCTAGGTTTTATTAGAACTAAGAGATATCCCAGCTCGTCTAGCTCCCAATAGCCACTGTCCAAAATACGCTTCATAAAGGACAGTTAAGAGAAACCGTGCCAGCCAAGGCAAGAATTGCTCATATGCTGCTCAGAAAGGCAAAGCAAAACCCCCATATCACTGCCAGGAGCCTGGAGGAAGGGGTAGCTGGGCCCCATTCTACTGTGCTACATGATCTACATGGACCTTTTCCGGTGACGTCATCACACAAGTCCGCGTCGGACATATGCAAAACACCTCAAGAGAAGCCAGAGCTATTCGGGTAACGTGCTGTAGGCCATGGTTCTGCCACAGTCACCAACACAGTCTTGCCAAGTCTTAGCCCTATGGGCGGACCCGTTTGTGTGGGCTTGTGTGGCAGCCAGTGGCCCCTGATATACTACACAGGTAGATGGTACAGTGGTTTCCCCTAAGACTGAACAGAGGCTGGAATCTACATCATGATAACAATGATCCCGCTACTCATAGTAGGGTCACCTTCATCTTAAAGCTTTACTGTAGAATGAAAGTGAAGACACCAAACTATAAAACAGCACCCATGGAATTATACAGTCCACCTTAAACACCTCCAGGATGGAGCTTTACAGGAGGAGGAACCAGCTTTCTTAACCTGCAGTGGAGCTGATAGAGCTAGGTTTAGCTCTAAGCAGGTTTGGAGCGATTCTATTGGTCGGTCCCTCATGAATATTCACTAAGCTGAAAGGAGAACTAGAGCTTTTACACTGTGCAGAAAAAAGATCAAAGCTTCTACACCACTGAATATATATTAGAGGTGGAGATATGGAGGAGTAGCATACTGTGCTACGTCAGGAGTAGATGTGTATCAGGATATGTATAGTTCCAGACTCTCCTCAGTTGGAGCTGTTAGGTGTAGACCTGTAGATCACCAACAGCATCCATTTAGATGGGCGTGTCTAAACTTTTGACTGGGTGCTGTAGTTCAAGAAATGTAGGTTGGAGCTGGCTCCAGACCGTCCACTGACTTAAACATCTCGGAGCAACTGGGGGTAGACCTGAAAGATGCTGTGCAGGCCCAAGAACATCACATGACTAGAAGCACTCTGGACGAGTTGGGGAGCATTCCGTAAACGTGAATAGAAAGACTCCTAGGTGGCTGTAAAGTGGATTGCAAGGCATGCTTACCAACCAGGAAGTTACTAAGAAGAGTGCCTAAACTTTTGCACACGCCCTAATGACTATGTAACTGTGTATCAGTGCGCTAAGTGGCATAAAGGTGGTGTTCAGTAATGTTCACTTCAAACCCCAGCGATGTACCCTGGGGGTGCCAAAACTTTTTCACGCCGTAGACGTTATAGCCAGCTAGCTAGCTAATGTTAGCTATCAGTGACCAGTCAGCCACGTGCATGAGGAAATGTATAAATATAAAAAACATTTTTCATGCTGTGCGTAATGCTTTCTTACAGCGTGCTTGGTGCCGCGGCTGCGCCGGTGGAACTGCAGCGTGCTGAACCCGTCTCGCTGCAGGGGCAGGTGGCGCTCCAGCTGGTCCAGCAGACTGGCCGGGAGCCGGTTCATCTTGGCGGCAGCCGCCGAGGAGATGGTTGCCGTGCCGCTGCTGATCATAGGGGGCGCGGCGAGGCCCAGGCCGAGGCCCATTCCCATAGACATGGAGGTGGTGAGGGTGCCCGTCCGACTGACCGTCTGAGCCACGCAGCCCTGTTGCTGGAACCACAGCAGTGAGATCAAAATCAGACTCTCTCAGCATGACCCCCCGCCGCAGGACCTCCTGGCCCAGTCACCGGGGAACAGCCAGGTCCCATACTCTATTCCAGTGATGGAGTGAGGATCACCTGAGCAGGTGGGGTCCCAGAGGACTGGGTCAGGGGCCGCTGCTGGGGGACAACAGTGTGTTAACACACAGGACTGGTTTTACTATCGGAACGGATAAGGAGTCAACCAACAAGACGGAAACTCGTGGGGAGGTTTGACATTGTGCCTTATCCCTGTACCTGACTGACCCAACACCCGACTGACCCAACACCCAACTGACCCAACACCGACGATTGTGGACAAGGAGTGGTGTCCTCCATGAGTCATCCTGTTAGTGCAGCACCATTGGCAGACAGCTGCACCACACAGGACTACATCCACACAGACCGTTACCACGACTGTCCTTAACACCACGTCACCATCACCAGAGACTGCAGTGGTGTCGTACCAGACTGTCATGGAGTGACTCAGAATGGCAGCGGGTCATCTTCAGTGACGAGTCCCGCTTTAGTCTTGGTGGAGACGCCCAACGAATCCGTGTGTGGAGGCACCGTGGTCAGCACCGAGATGAACGACATGCCCAGAAGGCCTGGTGTCACCCCACCTCCACCTCTACCGCACCACCTGCAGGAACTGTGTGAGGATGTTCAAGCTGCATGGGATGGATTATCACAGGACACCATTAGGAACCTCTACAGCTCCATACCGTTTTGGGTTAGCGAACAAGGTGGCCCGACTCCACCATACTGAGAGACAGACTTCTGTATGTGTAGCTCAGTAAATATTGATCATATCAGTCTAAATGTATCATCAGTTATTGATCCTGGTCACCTTTATCTTCCTTCCCAACACCACCGCACTCCCACACCTCCTTCTGGGTGCAGCTGTTCTCTTGATGATGAGTGTAGATAGCTCTGTAAAGGGTTCCGCTAGCATTATGAGTCAAAGAACATTTCTTTAAGTGCGACATAGAGCCCTTGTTTAAGAGTGTACATTAACCAGTCTTTAAGAAATGGTTCTATGGGGTTCTGTGGTGAAGCTTTTGGTTCTATATGGAACCACTGCACTCATAGAACCTTAGGTATGCATGAATGGTTCTTTCCAGTGATAAAAAATGAAGAATGGTTCTTTGAAGAACCATAATAAAAGTGGTTAGTTTAAAAAAGGTTCTGATCTTGTTAAAGAACCTTTTGTTCTATACTATGTAGAACCTTTTTGCTAAGAGTGTATGTTAACCTATCACACAACGGTCCTTCAAGGGTTCTTTAGTATAGAATACAGAAATGGCTGTTTGAGCAGTTAAATGGTTCTTCCAGTGATGAAAACCCAGTTGTGTACAGTTCTTTAAAGAACCCTTTTAAAAATGGTTCTATATAACAACCAGAAAGGGTCCCACTATTGATACAAGTCAAAGAACTTTCTCAGTACCATATAGAACCCATTGTTCTAAGAGTGTGAGTTAACCAAGCAATCTTTGAGAAATGGTTCTTTAGGAGTTTGGGACCTTTGGTTCTATATGAAACCACGGCACTCAAAGAACCTTTTTCACTGGTCAAACGGTTCATCCCAGTCATGAGCCCCAGTTGTGTGGGATCCTTTAAAGAACCAGATTAAAATGGTTCTATACAGCATTAAAATAAGTTCTGATGTTGTTAAAGAACCTTTTGTTCAATGCCATGTAGAACCCTTTTGGCTGAGAGTGTGTGTTGACATAGCTTCAAAAAGGGTTCCACTATTATTACAAGTCAAAGAATGTTTTTTTAGTTTTACCTAGAACCCATTTTTCTAAGAGTGCAAAATTATCAGTCTTTAATGAATGGTTCTTCAAGGGTTCTTTAGTATAGGCAGTGGTTATATATGAAACAAAGAACCTAAAATACAGAAATGGTTATTTGAGCAGTCAAATGGTTCTTCACAGAGATTAAAAACCCAGTTGTATACGGTTCTTTAAAGAACCCATTTAATATATATATATATATATAGAACGCTAAAAATACATATATATATATTATTTGAGCATATATATATATATATATTATATACCCAGTATATATATAATATATATATATATATATATATATATATATAGCTCCAAAAGGGTTCCACTTTAATTAGAAGTCAAAGAATCTTTTTTTTAGTTCTACCTAGAACCCATTTTTCTAAGAGTGCCAAATAATCCGTCTTTAAGGAATGGTTCTTCAAGGGTTCTTTAGTATACCCCATGGTTCTATGTTGCTACTTTAGTCTTGGACTACAGCGACATGGCAATCCCTCACCCCCCCTCCAAGGTCCCTACCTGGGCATACTCGCTCTGCTCGACCTGGGTGGGGAACTGGAAGCGAGGGAAGGTGTTGCTAGTGGTCAGCTGGTTGTTCAATGGCACCAGGCAGTCTGGCTGAAGAGCCACGGGGCTGACCGGGACGGGGCTGGTCGGGGTGAAGTGGTGCATATGGGGGTCCAGGGTGCCATAGTGGTTGATGGCAGGGCTGAGCAGGTACGTGGTGTTGGGGTCCGGAGTCAGTGGGCATATTGGTTCCTGGGGACCTGCTGCGGGCCCGCAGGAGTCGGACAAGTGGCGGCTTCGGTTGGCCCCTAGGCTTTTCATTGTTGCTGTGCAGGGACCCCTCTAGAACATAGCTCCAGGCTCAGGTCAGGCTACATCCCGGGAGGGCGCCCCCTAGTGGAGAGACACAGAAGAAAATACAGAATGTTAAAAAACAAGAGATGTAGAAGTGATGGAGTTGAGACTTTGACAGGTGGTCCCCAAGGGGACACCAGGTTCCTCCCGGAGATCCTCCCGCAGAGTTGAGCACCAACCTGATCAACAACTGTGCAGCCTGATTCCACAGAGTGGAGGGTACTGAACTTTTTCCAGTCATGAAACTGGGGCACTGTAAACAACAATGGTTCTTCAAGGGTTCTGTGCTAAATGCAGATGTTCTCTATGGTACCAGAAGCTCTGAAAGAACCATGTGAATGTGTAAATGGGTCTGTGCATGGTCAAAGAACTCTTTTATCAACACTACTTAGAACCCCTATGTATGTAAGTGTACATTAAGTGATAACCTATAAAACGTTAGGACACAGTTCCTCACGGTTCTCTAGAGTAAAGCCTGAGGTTCTATTCATGTGCATGCACTAATGGTTCTTTCAAAGATCCAAGGGTTCTTCCCAGTGATGAAAACCCAGCTGTATAGGTTTCTTTTAAGAACCCTATTAATAGTAGTTCTATATAGTATCAAAAAAGGTTCTAATGTTTTTGAGTGCTATGTAGAACCCTTTTTTTTATACCAAAAGTATAAGTTCTATAAATCTATGACACCTCAAAAAATGGTTCTTCAAGGGTTCGTTAGTATAGGCCTTGGTTATATATGGAACAACGGGTCTTTGAACGCAGTAATGGTTATTTGAATGGTCATATGGTTCTTGTCAGTGACGAGAACCCTGTTATATAGGGTTCTGTAAAGAAAAAGAACCCTTCTAAAACTCTTTTCTAGCACCACATAAAACAAATTACTAAGAGTTTGCCTAGCACTGTTAAAAAAAGATGGTTCTTCGAGGGTTCTTTAGCAAAGACAATGGTTCTGGATAAATGAATATCTCAAATATCTCAAATAAATAGATTCATTGTTTTTTAAAAGGTTCTTCAGAGATACAGGAGAATGTGTTGACAATGGTTCTAAATAGAACCCATTTTGAACCCGTGGTTCTATTCATGATTATACTGAAGAGTGGTTTCACCATACAAAGAACCATTTAGGCATGCAAATGGTTCTTGGAGTGTTCATGGTTCTATGTAGAACCCTTGGCTTTACCAAAGAACCCCTGAAGAACCCTGCTTTTTAAGGTGTGATGGGTTAACTCACACATTTAGCTGTTGCCTGATGGAAAGGTTCTTTAGACTGACAGAGAATGTTCTGTATATGGTTCTACATAGAACCATTTAAAAAACAGTTCTACTGACACTGCAACAACAGCAGAACCCTTTTTTGAGTGGTCCTTTATAGCACCAAAAAGGGTTCTGTTGTTGTCACAGTGCCAATAGAAGGACGTTTTTCAAATGGTTCTGTCACCATCAAATTACAGCAGTACACAGAACCATTTAGGCATGCAAACGGTTCTTGTAGTGTTCATGGTTCTATGTAGAGTCACTGGCTTTACTAAAGAACCCTTGAAGAACCCTTTTTCTCCTAAGGTGTAATGGGTTAACGCTCCTTTCGCTGGAGGGTGTATTGTAAATGGTTCTATAGAGAACCCTTTTGGAAACAGTTCTTCTATTGACACTGCAACAACAGCAGAACCTTTATGGTGCTCTCCACCAATCTGAAGAGTGGTTTCAACATTGCACAGAACCATTTAGGCATGCAAATGGTTCTTGGAGTGTTCATGGTTCTATGTAGAACCCCTGGCTTTACCAAAGAACCCCTGAAGAACCCCGTTTTTTTAAGGTGTGATGGGTTAACTCACACATTTAGCTGTTGCCTGATGGAAAGGTTCTTTAGACTGACAGAGAATGTTCTGTATATGGTTCTACATAGAACCATTTAAAAACAGTTCTTCTACTGACACTGCAACAACAGCAGAACCCTTTTGGTGCTGTAAGGAGTGGTCCTTTATAGCACCAATAGGGGTTCTGTTGTTGTCGCAGTGCCAATAGAAGGACGTTTTTCAAATGGTTCTGTCACCATCAAATTACAGCGGTACACAGAACCATTTAGGCATGCAAATGGTTCTTGTAGTGTTCATGGTTCTATGTAGAGCCACTGGCTTTACTAAAGAACGCTTGAAGAACCCTTTTTCTCTTAGGGTGTAATGGGTTAATGCTCCTTTCGCTGGAGGGTGTGTTGTAAATGGTTCTATAGAGAGCCCTTTTGGAAACAGTTCTTCTATTGACACTGCAACAACAGCAGAACCTTTATGGTGCTCTCCACCAATCCGAAGAGTGGTTTCAACATTGCACAGAACCCTTTAGGCATGCAAACGGTTCCTGTAGTGTTCATGGTTCTATGTAGGGCCAAGAACCCGTGAAGAACCCTTGTTTCTTAACACTCCCTTCGCTGCAAGATGTGTTGTATATGGTTCTATACAGAACCCGTTTGATAACGGTTCTCCTATTGACACTGCAACAACAGCAGAACCCGGACAAAACGGTTCTCGGAGTATTCCTGGTTCTAAGTTGAATCCCTAGCTTTAATAAAGAACCCTTGAAGAACCATCTTCTTTAGGGTAATGGGTTGGGTTAACGCTCCTTTCGCTGGAGGGTGTATTGTAAATGGTTCTATAGAGAACCCTTTTGGAAACAGTTCTTCTATTGACACTGCAACAACAGCAGAACCCGGACAAAACGGTTCTTGGAGTATTCCTGGTTCTAAGTTGAATCCCTAGCTTTAATAAAGAACCCTTGAAGAACCATCTTCTTTAGGAACGCACTGAGGACACACAAAGGCCCTGGACTGGCGGAGACCCATACACCCCGCCTCCCTCCACCTTTATACTTACATCACTTCCTCCCCAGAGCGCCTTTAACCTCCGCGTGCCATCACAGCCTACAGTCTCTCCGAGCCTCATTCACAGCCTGCGCCTCGCTCCCCATTCAGCTCACCGTAATTCATTAACCCCCCCACCCACCCCCACCCTCAGATGAGCGAGCGACGTTCATCTCCAAGCCTGAATTGCCGGCGATGCTGACGGAGTCATCTGAATTGGTCCGCAGCTGCGATGGCGGCCCCATTCACAAAAATCAGCGGTATTCTCTCTCGGCACCCCCACCCTCCTCTCACAAAGCGCCTCCATCAGCATGCTAAACGCAGCCAGAGCCTCCCCACCTCGACTCCCACCCCTCTCCGCCCCTCCGCTCCGGCTGCAGCCGCGCTGCCTCAATGGAGCTGGAGTGCTATGGCTCCACAATCCGGATGACTCACAGGACCGAACTGAGAGCCTTGTTAACATTCAGCTAACAGCTGCCTACCTCCAGATCAATCCCCCCCGAAACGCTGCGCTCAGCGGCTGACATCAACCGCTCCGCCCGCTCGCCGGCTGCACACCGCTGCTGCTCCATTCACAGCGTGTCAAAGCCCCACGGCCTGCGGCCGGTGGAGGAGCGCAGGCAGATAGATGCCGTGTCACTGTGACCTTGAGGGACCTCGTTTGGAGATTATCTCACAGCACCTTGGGCTTGGTGCTGAATGAGAAAGGGAGCGGGTTTAATGCCTACTGGATCAGTACAGGTGACATGGCACCCCTACAGGGGCTCTAGACCCTTACGGTATTTACCTTGAAAGGAACACATGAGTTCTGTTGTGGAAATGGTTCCTTCTGGGGGAAGCTTCTGTACTGTGGGGGTGATGGGAACCAGGGGTCACCATGTCCACAATACAACCAATTAACCAACCAACCAATCAATTAATCAACCAAACAATCAACCAACCAATCAATTAATCAACCAAACAATCAACCAACCAATCAATTAATCAACCAATGAATCAACCAACCAATCAATCAACCAACCAATGAAAAAAATCTACCAATCAACAACCAATTAATCAATCAAGCAAGCAACCAATCAATTAATCAACCAACCAAACAATTAAAGAGTCAATCAATCAATCAGTGAACCAATGAATCAATCAATCAAGCAACCAACCAATTAATCAATCAACCAATCAACCAAACAACAAATCAATTAATCAACCAATGAATCAACCAACCAAACAAAAAAATCTACCAATCAACCAACCAAACAATTAATCAGTCAATCAATCAATCAGTGAAGCAATGAATCAATCACTCAAGCAACCAATCAATTAATCAATCAACCAAACAACGACTCAATTAATAAACCAATGAATCAACCAACCAAACAAAAAAATCTACCAATCAACCAAACAAACAATTAATCAGTCAATCAATCAATCAGTGAACCAATGAATCAATCAATCAAGCAACCAATCAATTAATCAATCAACCAAACAACGAATCAATTAATAAACCAATGAATCAACCAACCAAACAAAAAAATCTACCAATCAACCAACCAAACAATTAATCAGTCAATCAATCAATCCGTGAACCAATGAATGAATCAATAAACCAATCAATTAATCAATCAACCAATCAATATAAAAAATCTACCAATCAATTAATCAGTCGATCTATCAATCAAACAACCAATCAAACAACCAATCACAAAAATCGACCAATTAACCAGCCAATCAATTAATCAGCCAATCAATTAATCAACCAATAAATCAACCAACCATTCAAGCAATCAGTCCATCATTAATCAGCCACTCAATCAATCAATCAATCAATCAATCAGACATATAGAAATGTGGATAAAATAAAAAGATAAACTAATAAACAAATAGGTAGATTTAAACTTGAACAAAATAAGGTCACAGTGCATGATGGGATACAGTAGATCATGAAGATAGCTCCCCCTGTTTACTAGAGACCCTGACTGGAGTAGAACACCGTCCGGGGATCTCCAGTACACTACAGATCTTCAGTTTGGTCACATACTACATACTCCATACTCCATACTACATACTCCATACTCCATACTCCATACTACATACTACATACTCCATACTCCATACTCCATACTACATACTCCATACTCCATACTACATACTACATACTCCATACTCCATACTCCATACTACATACTCCATACTCCATACTACATGCTCCATACTACATACTACATACTACATTCTACTGTTAGGCGGGTTTAGTGTGTGAGTGGTACGTAGGACGCCATTTTGAATACAGCCCTGCTCAGTTTTCAGTGACCTTCCAGAAGAAGCTCAAAAACGTACACTTGGCTAAGTGATGGGAAGGTTGCCATTCCCATCAGTTTGAGTTTAAAGAGCCGGAAAGTGACTAAAGGAACTACAGCAGGAAGATTCCAGAAAGATTCCCTATCAGCGACGGATCCTCAGCTATCCCGTATCTCTGTATCCATTCCTTCGGCCTCTTCAGATTCTACTTCCGAAAGCCATTTCTGAGCCCCGAATGATGCATTTTAGATGAAGGACTCATCAGCACTGGATCCAGGACCGATCAGCAGGGAGTCCCGGCTTCCACTGCTGGCTCCAGCACCAGCGCAGCCCCATCATTACCGTCCACACACTGTACAACGAGCCCTTCAGCTAAGCCACCGTCAATTTCCCCTCAGGAAAGTACTGCAGATGGGAGAACAGAGATATCCAGTCTTGTTGAAATGAGCGGAAACTCCGGCGTGACTCCCGCCCTCGGAGGAAAAGCTCACTCCAAAGAAAAGCCCACCCCAGACGAAGTTAATCGATCAGGGGATTAGCACTGGAGCTAACGTAGCACGTTACCTCAGGCTATGTGGGAAGGGTCCGGGGGTGGACCAGCAGTGGCACACAGTCAACAGGGTGCGCTGTGGACTGATATGGCCTTGCCAGGGGTGTCACTTGCCACCAAGCAAGGCAGGGGTCAATGAGGGGCCCCCAAGATTCAATTTGTATTTGTGAATTTAAAATTTTTTTTTATATTTAAAATCTAAAATGTATAATTTAATTTTTGGCAGTCACATGATAATTACATCATCATTTTCATATTCAAGAGTGAGGAATGTGGATTGAAGGGCCCCCCTCTGAATTGTTGCCTGGGACCCCAACAGACTCTATAGTCACCACTGGTGCTTGCTATCTGGGTCCAGCCTTAGCAGTTTAGCCCCGCCCCCTGAAATGTGTGGAGTAGCATAGCGCCTCTCAGCCTCGTTTGTGAGTCTGTGAGTTCACTCATGGTGAAACAGGAATGCTGCCTGCTAGCAAAGCAGCCGAAGTAAATAACTTCAAGAAATGGGTTGCCAGATCCCCATATTTCAGCCCTTGGCGTGCCACAACTGGCACCCAGCTCGAGTCCCCTGACTCCTCCAGGCCAAGCAGGCAGGGCCATCTGCCTGTCAAAGTGTTCAAGTGTGGGAGGTCCTACACCTCGCCCGCAGCCAATGACATCCCTTCTGCTGACGCATGCCCTGCAGCCGCCAAGGTGACCGCTAAGGGGGGCTAGAGAGTTGCCTCAAAGTCCACGGCATGTCGGATGGGGGTCTTAACTGTACTGGAGCTCATTAAAACGCTGCGCCGTTGACAGTGGTGCTCAGCAAATGAAGGGAGGAACTGAAGCGCACCATCTGCGGCGGGGCTTTATATAGAGCTTATCCCTCCCTGGAGGTGCCTAAAGCTCCATACGCACGCGGCTGACTTAAGAAGTCATTAAGGGCCCCGAGATGAGCCCGGGGCCTGCGTTTAACACGGCACATTTGAGTGGCAGTGTGGTTGATTGTACACTATAGAGTGAAAGTGCACTCCATGCCGCACATACGCCGGAGGTGAGGTGGGGTTATGGGGGTCGGGTTTAGGGAATGGGATGAAAAGTTGAGCTGGGTTTTGTTTTAAGTTGGACTAAAACCCTCCTGCCTAAGCCAGAGGCGATACTGGCAGCTAGATGATGGCTCCTCGGTGGATGATGAGCCAAACCGTTTTGTTTCTGGGCCTAGCTAATGTTAGCTAGCGTAATTAACCCAGCCAAGGAGGAAGCTATGGCCATGTCTCGGCCCCATCAGTCATGTCATTGCCGTATACCGAATCCTCGGCCCAGATCTGGCCCAACTACATAATTGGTTCTCACCAGAATTAGACCACAAAGATGGCAAAACTGGACACAGCCGTACAGCATCTGGCCCTGTTCTGACGCATGTGCCAGGACTCACTGTCCAGGACTGTCTGCTAGCACGGGTGTGGCTGCTATAGTGTGTAATACAGTTCAATTTAGAATTTGCTATTAGCGTAATCTGATCAGTTAGCCATGATGTAACTTTAAATGCTAGCGGAGTTAAAGGGCTAACTTGCTAATAGCATGGTTTAATCATGCTGCCTTTATGTAGATGCTGGCATACAGCTGAGGTGCAAATTTGCTATTGGCATATTTGATAACTTTACTAATAGATGCTAACATACCATGCTAACATACATAGTAAAAGGCTAATGTGCAATTAGCATGACTTAATACACTTGCTGTAATCTTACTATTACATGCTAGCATCAGTTAAAAGGCAGATTTGCTATTAGCATGATGAGGTACATTTTTTTCTATGATGTAAATGTTACTTGCTAGCATACCTGTAGCGTTGGTGTGGCAATTAGCTATTGGTATGATCTAATAACTTTGACATTATGCCACTAGTTACTAGAGGTAAAGGATTGGTAAGATATTAGCATATTGCTATTATGTAACTATGAGATGCTGGCATATCTGTATTCGTTAAGGACTGATTTGCTGTTAGCATGATATGATCATTTTGCTATGATGTAACTGTAAAATTGCTAGCAGAGTAAAAGAGCTAACTTGCTAATAGCATGGTTTGATCATGCTGCCGTTATGTAGATGCTGGCATACAGCTGAGGTGTAAGTTTGCTACTGGCATATTTGATAACTTTACTAATAGATGCTAACATACCATGCTAACATACATAGTAAAAGGCTAATGTGCCATTAGCATGACCTAATACACTTGCTGTAATCTAACTATTAGATGCTAGCATCAGTTAAAAGGCAGATTTGCTATTAGCATGATGAGGTAATTATTTTTTTCTATTATGTAAATGTTACTTGCTAGCATACCTGTAGCGTTTTGTGGCAATTTGCTATTGGTATGATCTAATAACTTTGACATTATGCCAGTAGTTGCTAGAGGTAAAGGACTGGTAAGATATTAGCATATTGCTATTATGTAACTATGAGATGCTAGCATATCTGTATTGGTTAAGGATTGATTTGCTGTTAGCATGATATGATCATTTTACTATTATGTAACTATGAGATGCTAGCATGCCCATAGTGGTAAAGGGCTATTTAGCCATTAGCATTATCTGTTAACTTTGTTGTTGTGTAACTATTAGATGCTATCTTACAGTGAAAAGAAAAAACTGCTATTAGCATGATCAGCTAATCATACCTACAGCAGTGAAAGGCTAATTTGCTATTAGCATGATATTAGCATGAACTTTGCTATTATGTAACTATTAAACGATAGCTTTCAGTAGCTAAATGCAAACTCGCTATTAGCATGACTAGGTAATCATAGGCTACCCCTAGCAGTAAAAGGCTAATTTGCTATTAGCATAATCGGATTGCTTTTCCATTATGGACCTATTAGATGCTAGCGTAGCATAACATGCTAACTTTTACATATATAGCTACAAAGCTTTGATGACACTATAGAGGTCATAAGGCAAATCTGCTATCATTCAGGCTGAGTAGCACTTTAGCTACCATTAGCAGCTGAGCCTGGAGAGGTCGGGGTCTTTAGCGTGTTAAGGATTAGCATGTAGATTAGCATGTAGGGCAAGTGGGGCTGATTTAAGATCAGTGGTAATTATTATAAGGGGATGATGGAAGATAACTGTGACTGAGAACGTGAATAAAGAAAGAAAGAGATCATGGCCAATCCCATCTTCTCCAGGAGACGATCCGCACTGCCGCGCTCGCTCGGAGCTAATGCTCCCAGCCCTGATTCCGACGTCCCGTAAGTCACATGAAACGCTAAACTTGCTCTGTCTTGAACTCACGCAGCGAGTTATAATCCTCTGTGCCGCCCGATTCATAACCCAGTCTCAGAGAGAATATCCTACCCGCTCCGATACGGCTAAAACCCCGCCCCCTCGCTACCAGGCCCCAGTTAAACCCCAGACTGTAATCCCCCCCGGAGCTCAACGAAAGGACACCCTATTTCCCCCTCCCTAACATTAAAGATGCGGTTCGGTCCTCCAGAGAGCGATAGCATTGTTGATGGGGCTCGTTCCATTTAAATAAAGCACTCTAATCCCATGATGCTTTTATAATCGTCGGGAATGCAGCCCTTGTGTATCTGAGTCATGCATAATACAATAACGAGGCTTCATCGCAATGTAGTCGGAAAGACCGCTTTCAGATCGGGGGGCACTACAAAGCAGCATCTGCCGTTAAAAGCCTGGAACAGCATCCAGCTCGGCCGAGCTAATGCTCACTATCCCCCGTACAAGGCATACTAATGGCTGATTACGGAGCAGCTCCGCCCATTTCCCCAAATCTCTGCGTAAATAAAAGACAGAGATGTAAACATATTCCGGGGTCGGAATTGTGGTGGACATCTGCCTCTAAAAGCTCCCTCGCCGAAGTTCGCACATGAAGTACTACAGTCCATGTCCCAAGTCCCCGTCCTGTCCTTCTCCCCCTGTCTCCTCTACCATCAGACCATCAGAGATGGTTTACAGGAAGCCCCGCCCCCCTTTTGGCCCGCCACACTGTCATTCATCATCCTTCACCAGAAGCCAGAGAGAGAGAGAGAGAGAGAGAGAGAGAGAGAGGAGAGAGAGAGAGAGAGAGAGAGAGAGAGAGAGAGAGAGAGAGAGAGAGAGGAGAGAGAGAGACAGAGAGAGAGAGAGAGGAGAAAGAGAGAGAGAGAGATAGAGCAACAGAGAGAGAGAGGAGAGAGAAAGAGAGAGAGAAAGAGAGCGACAGAGAGAAAGAGAGGAGAGAGAGGAGAGAGAGAGACAGAGACAGAGAGAGAGAGAGAGGAGAGAGAGAGAGAGAGAGAGATAGAAAGGAGAGAGAGAGAGAGAGAGAGAGAGAGAAAGGGAGAGAGAGAGAGAGAGAGAGACAGAGAGAGAGAGAGAGAAAGAGTGAGAGTGAGAGTGAGAGAGAGAGAGAGAGAGAGAGAGAGAAAGGAGAGAGAGAGAGAGAGAGAGAGAGAGAGAGAGAGAGAGAGAGAGAGAGAGAGAGAGAGAGAGAGAGAGAGAGAGAGAGAGAGAAGGAGAGAGAGAGAGAGAGAGAGAGAGAGAGAGAGAGCAGTGACCTTCCAGCAAATCATTGATCTTTATAAAACCTCCCTTCAGAAACAACAGCCGCTAGCCAACAGACTTCTGGGCATCCCGAACATCGTGGCTGTCCTGCAGCACAGCCTCTGGCAAAGGCGTCCAGACGGTGACGCTCACCGCTTTAAGTTAGAAGCTGTTTCTGCCGGGGGCTTCAGGGTGGGCTGCGTGTGGCTCGAAGGTCAAGCTGATGTCATTTCATGCGAGTCAGGAATGGGGCTTGAGTGTGAGCTGCGGCGAGGAGGTGCGGTCTCGTCTTTATCATTCGCTACTTCACGTGGAACCACTGACAGATAGCGATAGGTGGGATGAAATCGCGTGTGATGATGGTCGCTGTGTATAATTTAGGAGACGTGTTGAGCATATCTGAGTACCGGAGGGACGCGGCCCCCTCAATGCATACTGTGATTACTGCTTTGGCCAGAGTAGAGGTTTGAGTCCCTAAGGAGTGAGTCAGAGTCCAAGCTGAGACACTGAAATGCAAGATAGAGTTAGGTCTCTGAGATGCGAGTCAGAGTTGGTTCTCTGAGATGCGAGTCAGAGTCTCTAGGATGGCGTGAGTCCAAGCTAAGTCTAACCTGAGACTCTCAGATGCAAGTTTAGTTAGCAAGTTAGAGTAGCTTTTTTGAAATGTGAGTCAAAGTTGAGTGTGTGGGATAAGTCAGGGTTGGGAATCTGGGATCAGAGGTGCAGGCCTGAGTCAAGTTTCTGAGGCACAAGGCAGAGTCTCAAGTCTCTGAAAGGTCTCTGTAGTGTGACTCAGAGGGGAGTGTAGTCTCAAGTCTATATAGTGTGACTCCAGGTGGAGTCTCGAATCTATATGGTGTGACTCCAAGTGGAGTCTCAAGTCTATGTGGTGTGACTCAGAGTGGAGTCTTAAGTCTATGTGGTGCGACTCTGAGGTGAGTCGAGTCTCGAGTCTGTATGGTGTGACTCCAAATGGAGTCTTGAGTCTATGTGGTGTGACTCTGAGGTGAGTGGAGTCTCGAGTCTGTATGGTGTGACTCCAAACGGAGTCTCGAGTCTATGTGGTGTGACTCTGAGGAGTCTCAAGTCTGTATGGTGTGACTCCAAATGGAGTCTCGAGTCTATGTGGTGTGACTCAGAGTGGAGTCTTAAGTCTATGTGGTGCGACTCTGAGGAGTCTCAAGTCTGTATGGTGTGACTCCAGGTGGAGTCTCGAGTCTATGTGGTGTGTCTCAGATTGAAGTCTTATGTCTACGTGGTGCGACTCTGAGGTGAGTGGAGTCTCGAGACTCGAGATCTCTTGTTCGTAGAGTCCCGGCCCTTTAAGGATGTTTACGGGTATCGTTGGCCCTTCTGACTCGACTAACTCACCCTAGATTGAATTCCCTCCATAGAAGGTAACCTGGTTAGTGAAATGGAACTTCTGTGGAGGTCTGTTCTGAATGCCTGCCGGCTCATAGAGCGGGCAATCAAATACCTGCTGCTCCCAGGATTAGGCTATCGTTCAGCTGTACCAATACTGCACAGTCTGGAACAGACTCAGCGCCAGCTGTCCTCTTTCCCGCGCTCCCTCTGCTGCGCGCTACATGCTGGAGTGCGCCTTAAAGCTTCCAGTGCCGGCCATGACCCACTTTGAGCCACTTAACCGGAGTTATGAGTGTCATGAACTGTGGGTGGCCTCGCAGGCGCGGGCCCAGGGTCGGCATGGCAGGAGCGGCGGGAACGCCCATTTATCAGGGCGGTAATAGCGCCTCTCCGTCCGTCTCACCCTGGAAATGCGTTTATGGAGGCTTCTGTTTTGCCGATGAAGACAAAGCGGTTTATTGTGGTGCTCCGTGCGACGCATCATCTCGCCATGAGTCAGTTTGGCCGTGTTTTAATAAAATGCCATATAAATCACCAGATTTCCCACAAACAGTGCTAGAGAACACGGCATGATGCCTTATTGACTCCTTGCCTGCCTCACAAGTCAATCCGTGTGCTATGGTGAGGTTTAATACCGTATTAGTCAAAGGTTGGGACATATACACTCAACTGAGGCGTTCAGATTCCATTACTTTGGTGGTCATAGCCATAGTAGTCTAGAGTGTAAGTCTCTGAGGTGCAAGTCAGAGTCAAGACATGAATTTCTGAGGTGCAAGTCTGAGTCAAGTCTCAATATCTGAGGTGCAAGTCTGAGTTGAGTCTTGAGACTTTGAGGTGTCCAAGTCAAGAGTCTTGCTTCTCTGAGGTGCAAGTCTGAGTTGAGTCTTGAGACTCTGAGGTGCACGTCTGAGTTGAGTCTCAACTATCTGAGCTGCAAGTCTGAGTCAAGTCTTGAGTCTCAAGTTTATGAGGCGTGAGTTTGAGTTGAATCTCAAGTCTCTAAGGAACAAGTCTGAATCGAGTCTTGAGTCCTTGAGGTGTGATTCTAAGTCTCAAGTCTCTGAGGAACATGTCTGAGCTGAGTCTTGAGTCTCTATGGTCGAGTCTTGAGTCTCTATGGTGCAAATCCATGTTAAGTCTTGAGTCTCTGAGGTAAGAGTCAGGGTTGAGTCTCTGAGGTATGAGTCAGAGTTGAGTCTTGAGTCTCTGAGGTATAGGTCAGAGTTGAGTCTTGAGTGTCTGAGGTATGAGTCAGAGTTGAGTCCTGAGTCTCTGAGGTATGAGTCAGCGTTGAGTCTTGAGTCTCTGAGGTATGAGTCAGAGTTGAGTCCTGAGTCTCTGAGGTATGAGTCCGAGTTGAGTCTTGAGACTCTGAGGTGCAAGTCCGAGTTGAGTCTTGAGACTCTGAGGTGCACGTCTGAGTTGAGTCTTGAGACTCTGAGGTGCAAGTCCGAGTTGAGTCTTGAGACTCTGAGGTGCACGTCTGAGTTGAGTCTCAACTATCTGAGCTGCAAGCCTGAGTCAAGTCTTGAGTCTCAAGTTTTTGAGGCATGAGTTTGAGTTGAATCTCAAATCTCTAAGGAACGAGTCTGAGTTGAGTCTTGAGTCTCTATGGTCGAGTCTTGAGTCTCTATGGTGCAAATCCATGTTAAGTCTTGAGTCTCTGAGGTAAAAGTCAGGGTTGAGTCTCTGAGGTATGAGTCAGAGTTGAGTCTTGAGTCTCTGAGGTATGAGTCAGAGTTGAGTCTTGAGTCTCTGAGGTATGAGTCAGAGTTGAGTTCTGAGTCTCTGAGGTATGAGTCAGAGTTGAGTCTTGAGTCTCTGAGGTATGAGTCAGAGTTGAGTCTTGAGTCTCTGAGGTATGAGTCAGAGTTGAGTCTTGAGTCTATGAGGTATGAGTCAGAGTTGAGTCTTGAGTCTCTAAGGTATGAGTCAGAGTTGAGTCTTGAGTCTCTGAGGTATGAGTCAGAGTTGAGTCTTGAGTCTCTGAGGTATAGGTCAGAGTTGAGTCTTGAGTCTCTGAGGTATGAGTCAGAGTTGAGTCTTGAGTCTCTGAGGTAAGAGTCAGGGTTGACTCTCTGAGGTATGAGTCAGAGTTGAGTCCTGAGTCTCTGAGGTATGAGCCAGAGTTGAGTCTTGAGTCTCTGAGGTATGAGTCAGAGTTGAGTCCTGAGTCTCTGAGGTATGAGTCAGAGTTGAGTCTTGAGTCTCTGAGGTATGAGTCAGAGTTGAGTCTTGAGTCTCTGAGGTATGACTCAGAGTTGAGTCTTGAGTCTCTGAGGCATGAGTCAGAGTTGAGTCTTGAGTGTCTGAGGTATGAGTCAGAGTTGAGTCCTGAGTCTCTGAGGTATGAGTCAGCGTTGAGTCTTGAGTCTCTGAGGTATGAGTCAGAGTTGAGTCCTGAGTCTCTGAGGTATGAGTCCGAGTTGAGTCTTGAGACTCTGAGGTGCAAGTCCGAGTTGAGTCTTGAGACTCTGAGGTGCACGTCTGAGTTGAGTCTTGAGACTCTGAGGTGCAAGTCCGAGTTGAGTCTTGAGACTCTGAGGTGCACGTCTGAGTTGAGTCTCAACTATCTGAGCTGCAAGCCTGAGTCAAGTCTTGAGTCTCAAGTTTTTGAGGCATGAGTTTGAGTTGAATCTCAAATCTCTAAGGAACGAGTCTGAGTTGAGTCTTGAGTCTCTATGGTCGAGTCTTGAGTCTCTATGGTGCAAATCCATGTTAAGTCTTGAGTCTCTGAGGTAAAAGTCAGGGTTGAGTCTCTGAGGTATGAGTCAGAGTTGAGTCTTGAGTCTCTGAGGTATGAGTCAGAGTTGAGTCTTGAGTCTCTGAGGTATGAGTCAGAGTTGAGTCTTGAGTCTCTGAGGTATGAGTCAGAGTTGAGTCTTGAGTCTCTGAGGTATGAGTCAGAGTTGAGTCTTGAGTCTCTGAGGTATGAGTCAGAGTTGAGTCTTGAGTCTATGAGGTATGAGTCAGAGTTGAGTCTTGAGTCTCTATGGTATGAGTCAGAGTTGAGTCTTGAGTCTCTGAGGTATAAGTCAGAGTTGAGTCTTGAGTCTCTGAGGTATAGGTCAGAGTTGAGTCTTGAGTCTCTGAGGTATGAGTCAGAGTTGAGTTTTGAGTCTCTGAGGTATGAGTCAGGGTTGAGTCTCTGAGGTATGAGTCAGAGTTGAGTCCTGAGTCTCTGAGGTATGAGCCAGAGTTGAGTCTTGAGTCTCTGAGGTATGAGTCAGAGTTGAGTCTTGAGTCTATGAGGTATGAGTCAGAGTTGAGTCTTGAGTCTCTAAGGTATGAGTCAGAGTTGAGTCTTGAGTCTCTGAGGTATGAGTCAGAGTTGAGTCTTGAGTCTTGGAGGTATCCTCTGAGGTGTGAGTTGTTGTCCAAGTTGAATCTCAAGACAGGTCAACATGTAACATGATTCTGACTCAAGGCTGAGTCGCTGACTCGAGGCCCCATCATTCTCTGTAGAGAATCTTACTGACTATGGTTTCTTTACAGTGGTGGTGAAGGTAACCATGGGTCACCATATCTCCAACACAGACACAGCCATTCTATTCACTACCAGTGAACCTCCACACCAGTTTATAGGTGTGACGCTGATGATGGTAACATCGCGGTAAACCGGTGTTGTCTTTGGAGACTACTTTGGAGACATTCGGTTCCACTGATAAGAAAGACGGTTTAGGCCCAAAGCTCCTCAGAGCTCCAGTGAAACAATGTCTCAGGCATGAGGCCGTGCGTAGAGGCTACACCACCGACACCACAGTCAGCGGGAGCGCAGTTACGCCCACTGAAAGACCAACTGGGTGGCAGCGCTAGCGTTCAGTGTGAACACCACGGAAACGCCTAAACCGGGAAAGAGCTGCGGTACAACTGACTCTACAAACAGACTCGCAGCGAAGTTCAGACAGACTGACTGAGGAGGACGGAGAAAAGACAAGCACGTGGATCACATGAGGCTGAGGCCAACTTCCTATCCATCAGCTTCCTGTTCGAATGTTCCCGTTCCACCTTCAACAGGCCAGACTGAACCTGGAGTCCATGCACCGAAACCTGGAATTGCGGTTGTTGGATTTTGGGATACAGTCACTCCGTACATGACATGTACTGTTGACTTCTCATCTGTGGAAGTGTACAGCTGTAGATCAGCCTTTATCAGAAACGTCATTCTGATGATCACATGCTCATGGGTGGAGAACGATGGTGTGGGACAGTGTTAGCTGTCTGGATGGTTCGCCAGATTACCCCGTAGGTACTTGGAATGGAGAAGCATTAAAGATCAAGATGTGGTTTTGCCAGACATCTGGTTCCCATCACCACCACCACCGTGAACAGTTCTGACTCTACGTCCACTCTGAAACTTTTTGGAGACTCTTTAACTTTTTGGAAACTCTTTTAATCGAACAGAAAAACAAACAAACAAACAAATAAATAAATAAATAAATAAATAAATAAATAAATAAATAAATAAATAAATGCTGGATCAAAAGCTCTGTGCATTCTACTCCTCTACTGAACTACACATTCAAACTGAGCTGGACTAACTTCCCTTTACCGTGAGTGAGCCTAACCAGTCATGGGTTTAGGACCCCCAGCCTTGTGACAGGTCATTGGTTGGATTCCGGGCAAGACTGAACTACCTCTGAGCAAAGCACCTGAACCCCAGCTGCTCCCTGGGCGTGGTGGACAGTGCTGCCTACCCCTCTAGACAAGAGTGATACTGCCCTCTAGTGTGTATGTGGGTTACTGCATGGACGGGATCAATGTAGACATCGGGCCAAACGAGCGGTTCTAATTCTGAACTTGGTTATATCTATCTTATTGGAATTCATGACTCAGCATTCCACACGGCCAGTACCACAACAATCGCAACGCTCCATGAGTTTCTCTGGAATATGGGCGCGTTTCACATGGAACCACTACGAATGACGAACCATTTAATCGTGCAGAAAAGCTGACAGTTAAATGCGACTCTGAATGACCTTGTTCAAATTTGAACAATCTGTGGAATTCGTGGAATTCCTCTTTAAGTTTTGGTTGGAAACAAAAGGGTTAAATTCCTGAAATTCCCCAAAACAGAAAATCACCCAATCAAACTTTTTCTATACCCAGTACATTTACAATCCTGGCATTTAGCTGACGCTCTTATACAGAGCGACTTACAAGGTTAATCACATTACAGGCCAGTGTAGTGTTAGGAGTCTTGCCCAAGGACTCTTATTGGTGTAGCACAGCGTAGTCACCGGGATTCGAACCCCAGTCTCCAACGTGTGGTGGGAGCTACTTGGCGTTATACGCTGAGCTACACCAACCACAGTAGATTCAGCCAAGTGAGGTCTCCTGTCGACTAGTCCTTGAGAAACAGTATATTCAATTTTAAAATATCAACAACACAAGAGTAATCTTTCTGTAATATGGGCCCTTTAAAGGCACGGTATGGTTTAATCCAATCGGGATGGAAAAAGGCAGCGTGAAAAAGGAATTCCGCTTACGTTTGGTGCACAAACCCCATAAATATTTAACCCACATAAACATATACATAGATAACCGGAAGGTAAAAAGTTGCATATGGGCCCTTTAAACCTGATCTCCCCTTACTCATTCATTCATTTCGTTGGAACACAAACGATGCCATGAAATCCACCGGGATAACGCAGGGATGTGGTGGCACAACGGCTCTGTCGACAGCAGGCCAGCACTGGAATAAAAGGTGGCTCCTGGGGGAGGGTGACGTGCAGGCAGGAGGTGGCAGGCCTCCGCCGGCTTTGCGGCTCATTCCTGGCCGGTGGGCTCAGAGGTGATTATAGAGCTGTAGAAGCTGTGTGTTCACAGGGCTGCTTGCCCGGCCGCTCGTTCCCCCTCGCGCACGCACACACACTCGCGCCTGTTCGCAGCAGGGAGGCGAGGAGGGAGACGTCAGAGCGTGTGAGAAATAGTTATGTCACACGTCCCTGCGGAGCGATGACTCGAGGTGCGGTGTGTGGTTTCGCAGAGGGACATGTTAAAGTGCGAGAAATGCTTGTTTATGGTAAGAGAGTGTTGCGACGACGGGGAAATACTGAAGCTTCGTGTTTGCCATTTCTGCACACGGCCCGTCCAGTGAGCATTTGAGCACGTAGCTTAGCCGCCATGACCTCGACAAAAGCGACTGCTGAGGACAGCCTTGTCCGTAAAGTGTAGGTAGAGCTTTATAGTATGGTTAGAGCAGAATAGCACATTAAAGGGCCCATATGGAATCTTAGGTTGGAGTTTGGAGTAATATGTACACGGTGTTTTGAGTTTCTAAGGGCACCCGGATCATCATATTTCAAGTCCTGCTCTTGTGATGTCACAAAAAGCCAACATACAGCGGCACATGCAGTGTATCTACAGCGGCTTAGCACTGCCCATTCAAACTGAAGTCATAAGGAGCTTTGTTGCTCACTAGCAGCTCATACACATACACAGAGGGTCCTAGCAGTGTCCTTGACATCTGATTTGACCTTGACAGTGACGTCCTGTTATTGGTTTGCACCAGTCTGCTTCTCGGAGGCTTCGGCTGGTGCCGTGTTTATTTGGTGTCAGAAGTGGGATCACCCTCTAGTGCTTTTTAAAGGGAACGGTGATGCTGGGAACCCGGTGGACAGGACTGAGATCCATTAAGGACGGCAGAAGACGGGCAGCTAGAGTGGAAGCGCTGTCAGCAGAGCCCAGCCTGGACAATGGCCTCCCATGACGATTTGAGTGAGGCAGCCTGGCGGTGTGCTTCGCTTCCCTCTGGTGGGCTCCATGGTCTGTGCAGTCGGGGGTTCGAGCGGACTATGATACAGTGGGGAGAGCCGTTGCCACCAACCCTAGTGGTAGCACAAGGAGTGATCCTGCAAGCTGTGATGAGAACTGCCATACTGGGAGAAGGACACAGTGCTCAGTCCCTTTGCAGCAGAGCTTGTGGAGAAGAGGACACTGGCCTGATGGAGAACTAGCGGTGGCAGGAGGGAGGCAATCCCACTTCTGACACCAAATGCATCATCACCAGGTAGGACGTCATGGGAAACGTGTGGTTCCCGGGACAGTGGACACTCTACTGCGCCGACACCGCCCCAGGGACTCTGCCTTGACTCGGAGTCGCTGAGATGGCTCTTTCAAAAACGCTGGGCAGTGTAGCGTGGCTCACACGACTGAGGATGCACGAGAGTCAGGTTAACCCTAACCCAAGACGTACAGCTCGTTGCAACAGTGCAGACATTGTGTGTGCAGCAGGGTTGGGTATGTCATTCTGTGCTGGGCTTGTAAGGGACACTGGTGCTGGTTCTCTTCTCCTTCTTCCCGACACCAGAACATGAAGGCCGTTCCGCCGGCTGCTGGGGGTCCACAGAAAGAGGCTACCTATAAACACGGTACGTGGTTCAGTCATCAATCCCACGCAACTGTAGAGCACCGTGTGGTTCAGTCAGCTCCGTCACGTGCCTCCAATAGCTCCCTCGACCTGCCGCAGAGCGCGAGGCCGAGATTTGTCATGGAAATGCATCTCTTTGAAGTGACACACTGACGAATGCAGCATCTTCCCGGCTAATAATTACAACACCGAGGGCTGAAACATGCTAATTTAAGCAGAGCCAGCCCTTTGATGGTTCTCCTGGGCTGTAGTGTTCAGGTGGATGTGAAGTGAGCTGAGCGGGCTCTTTATCGGCCCTCTATAGAAAGAGGTTCGAAGACGTATAGCGTTTAGCAAGCGGCTGTCTTTAATATTACATATGGCCGCCTGGGGCTCGCTTGCTTGGGCGCTGCTCCGGTACCTCACCCGTGCACTCGGTTGAACTGATCCACTGTGTGCCTCATTAACCCAGACGTATTCGTATTCATAGATTTGCACTATAGCTACGAGGCTAATCTGGGTCCATGGATCTGGTTCCTGAGGACCCAGTCAGTAGGACTTGCAGTAGGAGTGTCATTAGGAGCACCACAGTGCAACCAGGCCTCCTCACTATAGGACAAACCCATTGTGTCTTCTTGCAACCAGTTAGAACTGCGTGTAGGTTAACCCAACACATAGGACGTCTCAGTATGGAGCTGTAGAGGTTGCTAATGGTGTCCTGTGATAATCCATCCCATACAGCTCAAATATCCTCACACAGTTCCTGCAGATGGTGCGGTAGGGGTGGCAGTGAGTGACGCCAGGCCTTCTGGACGAGTGACCACCAAACCGTTCATCTTGGTGCTGACCACGGTGCCTCTACACACAGATTCATTGGTCGTCTCCACCGAGACTAAAGCGGGACTCGTCACAGAAGATGACCCAACGCCATTCGGACAGCACTGCAGTCTTTGGTGACAGTGATGGTGACGTGGTGTTAAGGGCAGTCGTCGTTCAGTGACGTTAAAGACACAGGCTGAACATTTAGCTGACGCTCTTATCCAGAGCCACTTACAAGGTTAATCCTATTACAGGTTGGCCAGTGTGGTGTTAGGAGTCTTGCCCAAGGACTCTTATTGGTGTAGCACAGCATAGCCATCCAGACCAGGAATCGAACCCCAGTCTCCCACATGAAGTGGTGGCTCCTTGGCGGGTAGTGGTGTTATCCGCTGAGCTGCACCAACCACCAAATGCACATCCTCCATCTAACATTAGCATTACCATTAGCATCACTGCACTGTTCATTCACTAGCTCCACTCCTTCCTTTACTGCTAACAACGTCGTTTATTGAGCCTCTCATTTCCGTTCCCCGTGCCGGTGAAAAATCCATGAACCTAAAGCTGCTCATTACCAAACCTCGGCTTTGTGCTGTCCGTCAAGCTCCACGGCCGTTATTAGCATTAGCGAGCGATCCGCGGCCTTCGGCACAAACGGGAGGCCGTGAAGTCATTTCAGGTGGAGGTGTAATTTAGCCACCTCTTCTCTGATGAGACTTTTGATCTGCGGGTGGGAAAAAGGATCTTTCCTCTCGCTAACTGATAAAGACAAGCTGCTACGAGTCCATTCATTTATTTTATTCCCCCTCTTTCTTTCACTCCGGTGCTGACACGCTCGCTTGCAAGCACCCAAACAGTTTCATTAGCAAGCCCGGACCAAAATACATTCCGCTCCCATTAGCAAGTAAACATTCCCAGCGCAGCCAGAATTTGCTGAAGCTTGTTATTAGCATGTTAGCTCCCCTCCGCGAGGTGCGGGTGGTGGCCCCCCAAGGCTGGAAGTGCTATCAGTAAAAAGCAGCCCGATATCAGGAAGAGCGCCGGAGCGTCTGACTAGCAGCTAGGCCCTGACTAGCGGACGCTGTACATGAAGGCGATCGAGCGGTTTAGGCCTTTTCCTCAGCTAACAGCCGCGGGTCCCAACTTCCCTTCTAAACGCTGCGTCACAACTGCCGCCTTTTATCAGCGGCAGACGGATAGCTCCGGGCTGCCGGTCAGCGCTCGGTTAAGGTCATGGTGGAGAAACATTAGCATCATGCTAACGAGACAGCCCTGAGGTAAATCACAGCCGACTTCAAACAAACATTGTTCCTGCGAGCCGTTCGCAGGTCGTGTAGGCTTACGGAGGCTAAGTAGCTGATTTCATTAAGACGGTTTTAATAGGGTTTTACTGAAGCCATGATAACGCTGAGTTATATAACAGCCTGAATGTCGTCACAATGATATCTTCTATAAAAATAGCCCCTCCAGATCTGGGCTAGTCAGGCCACGTACGAAGCTCAGACTGGAATTTGCCTTCTACCTCTCAGTGTAGTCTCGTTCCTGTCGCTGCATGAACCTATGAAACTATATATCATTATATTAGAGGAGTGGACTTCCTGAAGACGATGCAGAGTGACTGAGCAGCTGATGCTTGTTGCTAGCTGCTAAGGTGTTGCTAGAAATGAATGGGAGTCTATGGGAGGAACGAGGGATGAATAAACAACGCAT
This sequence comes from Prochilodus magdalenae, assembly GCA_024036415.1. Taxonomy (NCBI): domain Eukaryota; kingdom Metazoa; phylum Chordata; class Actinopteri; order Characiformes; family Prochilodontidae; genus Prochilodus; species Prochilodus magdalenae. The sequence goes on along the minus strand of JAMWET010006632.1, from coordinate 156,516 downwards.
AGAGCAGCGCAGCTTAGTCTGAAGCGAGTACATGCACTTTAGTGGTGGTAGGTTTAAGGAGACAGTAGGGTTTAGGTGGGCCCACAAATGAATGGCGCTCAATGGAAGGAAATGAAAAAAGGACTAACAGATGAGTGCAGGTTGGAGCAGCATTGAAGTTGTGGCCAAATGGTGTCTTTGAGCATGAGCATGCCATTCCATCCTTTTCATTCCTAATGGGAAAACATTTAGAATTTAACGAAGTTTTTTCCAAAAAAGCAAATGTCGGATCAAGCACAGCATGCCGAACATCAGACCGAGCATTTGGGAGTTGGAACAATGTGAAAAATTGTGGGGCTAGTTAACGGAAAAAGAAATGGAAAAACAAATAATAAGCAACGGAATATCCGGAATTACCATTCTCCGTCTACCAGGAACAGGCTGTGTTCTGATACTCACTGTAGTGGGCTGAGTGATGTACTCTCACGTCAGTGGTGTCAAAGTGGTGCTCGCTGGTTTTACAGACTTCACCTGTAGCTTTGGCTAAAGATCAGTCCCAGAAAATTCCCAGACGGACCATCTAATACCTCTCAGTGCACACAGTGAACTCCAACACAGGGTTTCCCTGCAGCCCTGCATGCAGCCCTCTGGTTTATCTCACAGTTAAAACTCCAAAGGGGTCTAATGCCATCTGGTGTCTGAATGGGGAACTGCAGGGTCCTATCACTGACCAGCTCTCAGGATCGGCTCAGTATTGGCCGATCTGGAAACCGGACGATACAATACATCACATCACATGAACATTCCAGTCTGTTCAATTCAAATAAATAGAAATCTCGTCTGCCTTCACAGATATGAACTTGAGTGACATCATGTTCTTAATCCATAAGGTGTAATACGATGTCGGCCCACCCTTTACATCTATAACAGCTTCAACAGTGTTCTGGGAAGGCTCTCCACAAGGGTTAGGAATGTTTATGGGAATTTCTGACCATTCGTCCAGAAGCATATTTGTGAGGTCAGACTCTGATGTTGGAAGAGAAGGCCTGGCTCTCAGTCTCCGCTCTAATCCATCCCAAAGGTGTTCTATCAGGTCGAGGTCAGGACTGTGTGCAGGCCAGTCCAGTTCCTCCACACCAGACTCGCTCCTCCATGTTATGGAGTTTGCTTTGTGCACTGGAGCGCTGTCATGTTGGAACAGGAAGGGGCCGTCCCCAAACCGTCCCCACAAAGTTGGGAGCATGAGATTGTCCAGAGTCTCTCGGTCTGCTGAAGCATTAAGAGTTCCTCTCACTGGAGCTAAGGGGAGTGGGGCTATAAAGCCCTGTGGGGTGTGAGTGACAGGATCCATAGATTGGGAAGAGGTGCTACAGTGCAGGGAATGTCTCGTTCCATGTGTGGTAAACGGCTCCAGAGCAGATGTTAATGATTGGCTAAAAGGAGTGACTGCATGTGGGCGTGGCCAAAGACCATAGTGTGAAGGAAGTAGCTGAATCTGCAGGTGTATGGAAGCGTACGGTCATACGGGTCTACCAGCAGTGGGAAAATCCCAGTCTACAGGGAATTCTCCTCGGGATTGTGCCAGGGAAGGCATCCACCAAATCTGGCACCAACTGAGCAATTCTGAGATGGAGGAGTGTCTGAACACTGATGTGGCTACAATCCAAAAACGGTACATGCCAAATCCCAACCTCAGCTGTTGTTGGTGCTGGTGGAGGTATCACATGCTCGTGTTTGGTCCAGGGAGCTCGTATATTCACTTGATCCATTTATTGAAAAAGGATTTGAGCCTCGCTGTCGTACTTCATCATGATTTCCAATTAAATCCCAAAGGGCTCCTAACAGGGAAGCTCTGGCAGGCTTTAAACAGTCTAATCGCTTTAATGAGGCTGGTTTTTTATTCCGGGTAAAATAACATCCATGCTCGCTTGGCCCTGTTGAATCTGGCTGGGTGTAATGGCCTGCTCCGCGCCGGCAGTTCCTTCTCCTCCTTTTTGTCCGCTAAAACATTGAGAGGAATGTATCCGGTTTCTGTGCTACAGCAGAGCTTTTCTCATTAACATCCTCCACTACACCTCCCTTCCTGAGCATGCGGCTCCGGCAGTTCAACCCTAGTGCTCATTTATCCTCATTTTCTTTTTTTCTCTCCTCTCTCGTTTTTCTTTCTTTTTCCCACCGCTGTATCTTCTCATTCATGTGCTGCATCGTTTCAGTGTAACTGGAAAAGAAAAGAGGACAAGTTCTCCGGGGTTCAGCACCGCTGCCTGACTGGCACAGTGATGACTGGCACAGTGATGACTGACCAATGAACTGGGTTACTATCAATGACTCAAATGTTTCATAACACCGACGCTGTTCTACAGAGAGATGCCACAGAGGAACCACCTTTGAAATCTTTTGTGAATGACATGTGAGAGTTAGGAAGCGTTTTAGGTTCTACACCAAGGTCCAAACCAGGAACCATTCATGAAGCTTTACATTGTGGGGCATAGAAATCACTTGGAAATGACCTAAAATGACCAACCATCACTTGTAAATGACCAACCATCACTTGTAAATGACCAACCATCACTTGTAAATGACCAACCATCACTTGTAAATGACCTAACATCACTTGTAGATGGCCTAAATGGCCTCACATCACTTGTAGATGGCCTAACATCACTTGTAGATGGCCTAAATGGCCTAACATTACTTGTAGATGGCCTAACATCACTTATATTGGCCTAATGTGGCCTAATATTATTTATAGATGGCCTAAAATGGCCCAACATCACTTGTAGATGGCCTAAATGGCCTAACATCACTTGTAGATGGCCTAAAATGACCTAACATCACTTGTAAACAGCCTAAATGGCCTAATATTATTTATAGATGGCCTAAAATGACCTAACATCACTTGTAGATGGCCTAAAATGGCCTAACATCACTTGTAGATGGCCTAAAATGGCCTGGCATCACTTGTAGATGGCCTAAAATGGCCCAACATCACTTGTAGATGGCCTAAAATGACCTAACATCACTTGTAAACAGCCTAAATGGCCTAATATTATTTGTAGATGGCCTAAAATGACCTAATATCACTTGTAGATGGCTTAAAATGACCCAATATCCCTTGTAGATGGCCTAAATGGCTTAACAGCACTTGTAAACTACCTACCATCACTTGTAAATGACCTAACATCACTTGTAGATGGCCTAACATCACTTGTAGATAGCCTAACATCACTTGTAGATAGCCTAACATCATTTGTAGATGGCCTAACATCACTTGTAGATGACCTAACACCACTTGTAGATGGCCTACAATGGCCTAACATCACCAATTCCAGCATCCTAGTATGTGATGTAACAGTCTTGACTAATTAACATTTACACCCCTCAAAAATTAAATACAACAACAACAAAGTAACAGCAACCAAAATGTGGAGAAATCCTGCATTCCAGACTGTGACTGCACTTTGCCTTCCCTTCCCATGGAACCCGAACGGTCAGCGGACATGACTGATGTTCATCTTTTAAACAAAACTAAGGGTGGCTTCTTAAATATTCGCCTGCTTCTTAATCAAATGTTCCGTTCCACCTTTAATGCTGCAGCTTGGCCCAATGCCAAAATACAACTGCTGCATCATTTAAGGTGGACTGGAACATTAAAAATGAAAAGGCTGGCCAACATTTAAGGAGGCTCTTTTTTTATTAGTCTATATGAACATGTGCCAATCAGAGCAGAGCTCATCGGATTATTCATGAGCTCACCAATAAAAGGTAGCACAGCTTGTTTCAATCCAGGACTGAATCACAGGGTGTAAATGGACATGTTAAACCACATCTGGCCATTTTTCAGGCCGACCAAAGTCATATAGCTACCGTCTACTGTGTGTAGACACCAGAGGACAGTCCCAAACTGACAACCACTCCGCTAACAACCTTTACAAGACCTGACCTGTCGATACGATTCTGGTGTTTCTCTGGCTGAACAGCAAAATGCACACCAAATACTTTGATCTGTACACAAATGTAGCGATAATGCTAAAATGCTACCAGTTGTGCAGCCCTAAGATACGCTGCATGCCTCCAAACACTTAAACTAGGCTTAATGTGAATAATCTTAAGTTTCTGATGGCATCAAACGATCTATCTAGATCTCCATGCTCGCCCTCACATGCAACCAACAGAAATGCCTGGACCAACTTGCATTTCACGGCACGCCATTGCATCACGCCTTCTTCACAGTGAGAGGGAGCCTACTGTGGCCGGCCCTGTATGAGGCTATGTAGGTCCACAGTCAAACCTCCAGCAGCAACATGAGAGTCAGGAGCACATCCTGGGTCTTCCATAGACTTCACAATGGCTCATCATGCTACGCTAACCTGACTCTCGCTTAACTGGGTGGAATGGACGACATTCATGAGTCAGACGGGAGCTTACTAATTGACCAGCATTTAGAGGGCTCACCTGCTGTTAGCCAGTAGGCGAGCAATGTCACATGACCTTGGTAAGCCAATGAAATGCAAGGCATTCCTTTTGCCATGGTCGTGAGTCAATGGCACGCACATCTAGTTCATGACTGAATATTTCAAATAGTTCATCCAGAAAAGAGGACTAATATCCGTCCATCCAGGTACTGCGCCTGACAGAGGACTGGGAGTTGGAAAACTAGACTTTCCGGCCTAAAACCGGACGTGTGGCCACCCTGCCAGGAATCACAGGCCCTCAAAGAGCTGTGTCAGACTTTTACAATGCCTGGTACAGAACGCAGCAGTCAGAGCAGACTACAGTGTGTCAGTTTCCCGGCAGCAGGAAGCTCCACAGCCAGATCTAATCAGATATCCGCTAACTGCCGAAGGACTCCTGTAATCCTATAAACACCTTTTGTTGCTCGTCAGTGTACGCGCCCCTAATCGCGTTAGCATCTTACTTTCTCTAGCGCTACCTGCACATTCACTCGCCGCCGATCCTCCACCTTTCCAACCGGTGAACGCACCCACCACTGTTGAGCTTTCCAGCTCCCACAGCCTGGAGGCCATTAACAACGTTAACATGATTAGCATGTATGAGCAACATATTGTATGGCTGCGTAAAAACGATTTGGGGATCTCGGCACAGCTTTCGAGAGGCTTCCCACCAAGCAGAGGCATCATACTCGCACCATATGGCCAGCGGTCCACTGAATTAGGTCAACTGTACCATCAATCAGCTGGCTGTGTTAGCCGTGAAGCTAAGCACATTTTCACACTGCAATACTGTATGAGGTATATATGAGGAAGGAACAGTTTTCTAGTTGGCCTTATTTTGACCGTTTATTGATTTTAGCTAGCCATATTCTGAGCTAGCAGTTTTGCTAGCATGCTAGCATGAACCCTGCAAGGTAGTGCTAGCTTTAGTAGCAGCTAGTTTTAGTTTTGCCATCATTAGCATGGTTTACATTAGCCTAAGGGATAAATACATTCTAAGGCCGCATATGGATTATGTACCACACACATATATACATACATGTACTATATATTAATCTTAATAGTGAGTTCGGCAGGCTAGTACACACAGTGTTAGCATACTACAGTCTCTTTCTAGCAGGCTGGACTCTAAAGGCTGCTTTGACGGAGGTCAAACATGGACTGGTTCTAAAGATGCATTGTGGGTTTTTGAGTATACTCAACTATGACACTTGTAATTATACTACATACCCAAAAACTAGCTAGTATGTGTACTAAGTAAGCAACTGGGACACAAATAAGCCAGTGCAATGCAGCTCAGAGCTTTGCTAGTGTACTGGGCATGTTAGCAGTTAGCTAGCGATAAGCTCAAGCTTGTTGCAGCAGCTGTTTAACTTAACCGTCCCGACACCATACCGGTGTCATCAAACATGTGTCTGGTTTCAGAAGTCACAGCATATATACGGTCACAACGTATTGCCGTTAACTTCCGTCCTAACTCCTGCTGATGTTCTACCAGTCTGTGGTAGCCAGCGTCCTCTTTTATGCTGTGGTGTGTTGGGGACGCAGTATCAGCAGGAGGGATGCTGGAAGACTCGACAGGCTGGTGAGGAAAGCTGGTTCTGTGCTGGGACTAAAGCTGGAGTCCTTAACACCACTGGCGGAGAGGAGAGTCCTCAGCAAGCTGCTGCACATCATGGACAATGCTCACCATCCTCTGCACAGCACGATCACCAGGCAGAGGAGCTCATTCAGTGGCAGACTGCTGTCCCAGTCCTGCTCCACAGACAGACTCAGGAAGTCTTTTGTCCCTCAGGCCATAAGACTGTTCAACTCCTCTCAGTACAGCAGATGAAAAACTCTGGACACTCTTTCATTCCGGTCACTCCAACGGACACACCCCCATCTCTGCACACACTCCCTCCAACGGACACACCCCCATCTCTGCACACACTCCCTCCAACGGACACACCCCCATCTCTGCACACACTCCCTCCAACGGACACACCCCATCTCTGCACACACTCCCTCCTAAATGCCCGGTCACTCCAATGGACACGCCCCCCATCTCTGCACACACTCCCTCCTAAATGGTCACTCCAATGGACACGCCCCCCATCTCTGCACACACTCCCTCCTAAATGGTCACTCCAATGGACACGCCCCCCATCTCTGCACACACTCCCTCCTAAATGGTCACTCCAACCGACACGCCCCCCATCTCTGCACACACTCCCTCCTAAATGGTCACTCCAACGGACACACCCCCATCTCTGCACAGACCCCCTCCTAAATGGACACTCCAATGGACACACCTCCATCTCTGCACACGCTCCCTCCTAAATGGACACTCCAACGGATACACCCCCATCTCTACACACTCCCTCCTAAATGGACACACCCCCCATCTCTGCACACACTCCCTCCTAAATGCCCGGTCACTCCAACGGACACACCCCCATCTCTGCACAAACTTCCTCCTAAATGCCCGGTCACTCCAACGGACACACCCCCATCTCTGCACACACTCCCTCCTAAATGCCCGGTCACTCCAACGGACACACCCCCATCTCTGCACACACTCCCTCCTAAATGGTCACTCCAACGGACACACCCCCATCTCTGCACACACTCCCTCCTAAATGGTCACTCCAATGGACACGCCCCCCATCTCTGCACACACTCCCTCCTAAATGGTCACTCCAACGGACACACCCCCATCTCTGCACACACTCCCTCCTAAATGGTCACTCCAACGGACACACCCCCATCTCTGCACACACTCCCTCCTAAATGCCCTATTTCTATTTATTTTGTATTATTCTACTCCATTCTGTACTGTTTACACATTTTGCACTGATAAATTATCTATCTATCTATCTATCTATCTATCTATCTATCTATCTATCTGTCTATCTATCTATCTATCTATCTATCTAAGTGCTGCTTAAGGGCCCACTGATAGCAAGACGAGGAGGGGGCCACCACTGGCCTGCTATCAGCAAAGCGTTTCTTCCTTCATTTCTTACCTTCATTATCCGTCATAAACGAGTTCAGCATGTCATTTTTTAGTGTCAGCAACATTTTCAACGTAAATGACCTTTTTATTATTATCGGTTGTTTTAGAGAATATATTTAAGTCTGTGTGAATTTAAACCCAGTTTGAGGAAAAACTAGTTAGATCCTGTAGGCAGGAGAATACTCTAGGTCAGGGGTCACCAATCTTATCCACAAAGGGCCGGTGTGGCTGCAGGTTTTCATTCCAACCAAGCAGGAGATCATGTGATCTGTTGTCTGAAGGCTGAGCACTTGATGAATCAAGTAGAATCAGGTGAGCTCCTGCTGGGCTGGAATGAAAACCTGCATCGGCCCTTTGTGGATAAGATTGGTGACCACTGCTCTAGGCGGCCCAGGGGTGGACCAGCAGTGGCAAACAGTCAGGCGGGTGCCGACCTGGTTCAAGCCAGCCACAAATACTGTATATCATCGCTGTCCAACGGAAAGCAGGTATCTCCAAAATGGCGACTTTAGAGGAGAAGTCAAAAACTGAATTTAATTTGAATGTAAGTCAATGGAACCAGACGTTTTCCCCCCAAGCATTTCTGTTGGCTCATTCACCATGACATTTCCACGCAGGGTGTTCAAACGATGCAAAAACAACAAGATGGAGACAGAGGAGACACACTGATGGACCATGTTGGTTAGACCAAGTGAAACATCAGACAGAATTAAATTAGATTGGGATGAATTCGATTTTTTTGAAGACACATGTGTGGACAGGTGTGCAAACTGGGATGGGAGGCTGGTGCTGTTATGCTCTTACGTCATATGAAGACTAAACATCCAAATCTGCTGACTGTTCTACAGGCTGGATATACTAGGGAGGTGGGAGGAGGGTGTACGCGGTGGTATTGTGTGCCTGTAGACCCACAAGAGTTAACCATCTTGAGTCAGTCTGTATTTGATACGGTTAGCACGTGCTGACCGCTAACCCGCTTTGCCTCCCCCGCTGTGTCGGCCTGGGCAGACCGCTACACGTCCCATAGGGGGCAGGGATCACCCTCAATATACATCTGCCTGCCAATCTATTCACTGCCCTGTCAGACTATCCCCTCACTGACACACCGCTCCTTCCTGCTGCGCTAACACTGTAAAACACAAACTCCCAGAGCGCCCACACATCAAGGCCTAGCTGCTAAACGGGTGGTAGCATGGCATGACCCACTGCACCGCACAGGGGGATCAGCAGACAGCGCTTTACACGTCTCTGACTGTACATCTACAAGGTGGACCAGCAAGGTACGAGGGTCTAATAGAGGGACAGTGACCTCAACAGCACCACACACACTCTAACACCACCACTACGTCAGTGTCACTGCAGTGCTGAGAATGATCCACCACCCACATCACACCTGCTCTGTGGTGGTCCTGTGGGGGTCCTGCCCATTGAAGAACAGGGTAATACAGTACACAGAGAAACAGATGGAGTACAGTCTGTACCTGTAGAACTACAGAGTGTCCTGTATGGAGCTGAACCTAATTAAGTGTTGGGTGTTTGGTTTATTAGCGGTAGGAATCAGCTGACTGGAGTCAAACTTGGTGGGCAGGTTTGACATTGTGAGACAGATGAAGTTTCACACTTGGCTGCACATGTGACGTAAGCAAGGGCGGGCATTATCACCTGAGTGACCCAACAGCCACGACTGCGGACATTCAGTGAGCAGTGGTGTCCTCCAGGGGACATCCTCTTAGTGCCAGCACCATTTGCAGAAGGCTGCACCATGCAGGACCACACCCACACAGACCGTTACCACGACTGTCCTTAACACCACGTCACCATCACCAAACACTGCAGTGGTGTCGTACCAGACTGTCATGGAGAGACTCAGAATGGCAGTGGGTCATCTTCAGTCCCGCTTTAGTCTTGGTGGAGACGCCCAACGAATCCATGTGTGGAGGCACCATGGTCGGCACCAAGATGAATGGGTTACTGTCACACGCCACATATTCAGAAGGCCTGGTGTCACTCCACCTCCACCCCTACCGCACCATCTGCAGGAACTGTGTGAGGATATTCAAGCTGCATGGGATGGATTATCACCGGACACCATTAGGAACCTCTACAGCTCCATACCGAGACGTCTGGCGTGTTGGGTTAGCAAACATGGCGGCCCGACTCCATACTGAGAGACAGACTTCTGTATGTGTAGCTCAGTAAATATTGATCATATCAGTCTAAATGTATCATCAGTTATTGATCCTGGTCACCTTTATCTTCCTTCCCAACAGCACCGCACTCCCACACCTCCTTCTGGGTGCAGCTATTCTGGGTACTGTCTTTCTACTTCTACATATCTTCAGACTTCAGACACCAGACATGTCCCCTGGTTTCCCTTTAATGTAGCAGGTACAGTCACATCCACGCTCTCAACACCGAGAACAGACTACTCCCACAGCATCTCACCGTCCCTAGAACCCCGTTAACACAGAGGGAGTTGAGACTGAAGGCCCACAGACGAGGAGATGACAGGTAGGTTTAACAAAGCAGGGCTGCCTCTGCACGAGGTAATCTGAGCAGTGACTCATATGCAGTGGGATGGAAAGCTATCAAAGCTTCTATCAATCTGTCAGGTGAGCAGACGTTCAAGGATGGATGCTCTGTAGTAGAGAACCGCCGGCTGACCGGTCCTCTTTGCCGCGGACTTGTAGAGACGATGCTGAACCATCAGTATTCATTCTCAGGGCTGATGCTACTCGGCACGCACAGAAGGAGCTAGAGGTAACCCGAGGCAGCTAGCAAGCTAGCTAACCTTTCATCCGTGCGCTTTCACTCGACGTCTCAGCAGGTAAAGTTGTTCAAAGGCCTCTTCTCCGGCCTTCGTTTGGAGGTCGATGAAGTATTCAACATTCGCAGCATGAAAGCACCAGGGTCAGAACAAACTCCCACCATCTGTCCCACGAACGTCAAGGAATAAGCGTTTTCGGTACGCGGCGTTCTTTTATGCAGATGAGTCGAGCTGCGTGGTGACAGGGGTCACTGGTTTGGGCCTACAATCGTAATGAATATGTATGTGGCTCACCTTTGAAGTTGCAGGACAATTTTTTGGAGACTGGAAGTCTATGGTTAGGGCAAAACACCATGTAGACGGTGATCACGACTGGCATGCTAGCAACGGCGCCACACCATGCCCGCTGGCCGACTACGCCATTCGTGTGAATCCCGTACATTGTAACCCTACACAGATGAAGTGTTTCAGTTTTGTTGGCCAATCAGAACGAAAAAATCTTATCACTGGCATCTTAAGAGCTGCACTATGTGGACAAAAGTATGGGGACGCCTACAGGTGTAATGCTAGGCTAACAAACCAGATACTTCCGGATAACTCAGTGGGGTTTGATGTTTGTTTAAGGGCAATCCGGAAGAGTAGTGAGAAAACCAGGCCGGGTCAACACAGAGAGAACTGATACTGGATACAAGGGTGAATTGGAAGGTTAAGACTAGGAGACAGGCTACGGTCAAAAACAGAAAACGACAAAGAACAGTCAAAAAAAGAAAATGTCAAAAAACAGATACAGGCCAAAAGATGGAATAAAGGTACAAGGGAGCCGCTCGGTACGCGGCAGGATGTGTTGGTGATACCTCACCAAGCAAAGACACAACTGGTATATAGGCAAAAGGGGAAATGGCATTTGATTTCAAGGGAGAGTGATCTGGAGGCTGGTCCTTGACTGATGGCTGTCGGACTTTGTCTGTGACGTCATACACCAGTAAAATCCTGGGGGTTCTGTGGAGGGGATGGATTAATGTGTCTGGTGAGATTAAGTTAATGTCCTTTGGAGGCTTCAAATGTCTTCGTTTAATCTAGAATATAGTCAGTGTCCAAAGATAAACACGTATCTCCATTTTTGTTGATTTTGACTTTTATGCCTCATTTGATCACATGAGGTGATGTTTACACTGTGTGGAGGTTTCATGAAGAATGGACCAACAGAAATGGCCAAAAACCGCTTGGAAAGCTGTCTGGTTCCATTGACTTCCATTCAAATCAAATGAGGTTTTTGGCCTCTCCTGTAAAGTTGCCATTTTGGAGATACCAGTTTTTCCTTTGGACAGCGATGATATCCATTCATGTGCACTTCATCATTAGCTGTAGCAGTCACGGCTCACCACTGAACACACAGTTACACATCAGTCCCTTTTTATTTTCACCACAAGTCGGTAATAAGTGCTTAGCACGCTGCAAATGCAGTGCAGCAAGTCTCTGAAAGCAAGATGTCCAGTTTTCCGGGGTCAGTGTTTTCATTTCCCCTGCAAAGCTTTTGTCGGAATAGCAACAACGTGCATGCACACTTGCATGCTAACTGATTCACGCTAGGCTGGCGGCAGGCGGTCAGCGTACATGGATTTCCAGTGACAGAAGCCTTTCCCCTCCTGGGCAAGAACACTGGAGAAGGGACCACACATACAGATCCGAGTGTGTCTGGAGTAAGGGCTCCGGGGCGAACGCTAAGATTAGCCACTAGAGCTGCTCGGACGGCCGTAGCGGCGCTTTCATTTGCTCTGGCACTCCGCACTTCTCATTAGCATCTCGCCTCATGCAAGTGCACACCATTCGGAAGCTGTACTCACTAACAGCGTAAGAACAGTGTGAGGAGAGATCACTCTTAGAGTTTGCTAGTGATGGGTTGACTTGACAAAAAAATCAGCCACCTTGTGTGTTCAGGGTGGTAGTAACTTCAGTCTCCTGCAGATGGCGCTGCACGAGGATGATGGGGATCCATAGATTGGAAAGAGGTGGTACAGTGCAGGGAATGTCTCGTTCCATGTTTGGAAAATGGCTCCAGAGCAGATGTTAATGATTGGCTACGCGTGGCCAAAGACCATAGTGTGAAGCTGAATCTGCAGGTGTGTGGAAGCGTATGGTAATACGGGTCTACCAGCAGTGGTTAAAATCCCAGTCTACAGGGAATTCTCTTTGGAATTGTGACAGGGCAGGAATCCACAAAATCTGGCACCAACTGATCAATTCTTTGATGTAAGATTGTCTAAACATTGATGAGGCCTGCATCCAGAAACTGGTCCAGTCCAGGCCAAACCCAGTCACAGCTGTTATTGGTGCTGCTGGAGGTGTTACATGGTATTATGTACAGAGGACTTATTTTTCTATCAAATCTAATCTAACCTAACCTAACCTAACATAATCTAATCTAATCTAATCTAATCTAATCTAATCTGACCTGACCTGACCTGACCTGACCTGACCTGACCTGACCTAACCTAACCTAACCTAACCTAACCTAATCTAACCTGACCTAACCTAACCTAATCTGACCTGACCTAATCTAATCTAATCTAACCTAACCTAACCTAACCTAACCTAATCTAATCTGACCTGACCTGACCTGACCTGACCTGACCTGACATGACCTAATCTAATCTAATCTAATCTAATCTAATCTAATCTAATCTAATCTAATCTGACCTGACCTGACCTGACCTGACCTAATCTGACCTAATCTAATCTAATCTAATCTAATCTAATCTAACCTAATCTAACCTAACCTAACCTAACCTGACCTGACCTGACCTGACCTGACCTAACCTAACCTGATCTGACCTGACCTAATCTAATCTAATCTAATCTAATCTAATCTAACCTAACCTAACCTAACCTAACCTAACCTAACCTAATCTAATCTAATCTGACCTGACCTGACCTGACCTGACCTGACCTAATCTAATCTAATCTAATCTAATCTAATCTAATCTAATCTAATCTAACCTAACCTAACCTAACCTAACCTAACCTAACCTAACCTAACCTAATCTAATCTAATCTAATCTAACCTAACCTAACCTAACCTAATCTGACCTGACCTGATCTGATCTGACCTGACCTGACCTGACCTGACCTGACCTGACCTGACCTAACCTAACCTAACCTAACCTAACCTAATCTGACCTAATCTAATCTAATCTAATCTAATCTAATCTAACCTAATCTAATCTAATCTAATCTAATCTAATCTAATCTAATCTGACCTGACCTGACCTGACCTGACCTCACCTAATCTAATCTAATCTAATCTAATCTAATCTAATCTAATCTAATCTAATCTAATATAATATGTTGTTCATTTATTAATTCATCTGCTAAGCTGGGTTGGGTGGTGCTGGAGCCTATGCCAGTACTCAATGGGTGGAAGGCAGGGAACACCCTGGACAGTCAATCAAAAAAAAAAAATTAAATGAAATTAAATGAAATTAATACTATATATATATATATATATACACATAGCATGTATTAATATATATAATAATATATATAATCAAAGTAATGCTACAGCCAGACCTGTGCTGAAGCCTGGCTGTGTGTGCATTACAGGAATCTGGATCATATATAAGAACAGGAACAGAGCTCAGTGTAGTGTACAGTAAACGGCGGTGTAAGAACAGTAGGGTCGGGGATTTCAGACACAGGTTAAATGCTCATGTGGGTCTAAAAGTCTCCAGTGAATTCCACTTCTAGTGACTCTGCTCTGTCTGTGTCTGAGGAGGCTCTCCTCTAAAGCTTACTGTGGCTAACACGGCCATTTTCTCCCGTACCAGTAATACAGAGCCCCTTAGGAGCTGCAGGGAAAGACAGTACAGCCTCGGCCTGCACTAACGTACGGCTGTCTTGCATGTGACACACACACTTCAGGATCAGCCGACATCAGCCGGTAATCCTGGGCTTGATTAGATGTTTACAGTATATACAGTAAGACTCTGATACACCAGGACTCGGTTTGACCTGCATGAAGTCGGGAACTTTATAAAAACCTGATTTAACACGGAAACTATGTGGGAGAGGAGCAAGGCCACATCAACGATCCTGTACCAGCACCCAGTGACCACCTGGGACTGAACACACAAACTGATCCGGTTAGAAAAGGAATGTTTTGGCATTCCTCTATTATACAGTTCTCTAGCTGAAACCGGAAACCTTGTTGTGGTGTTTCATTGGGAGACTGTTCTGGACGGCTGGCAGGTCCGTCTAGCTTCCACACCCTCTGATTACGGAGACATGCTGCTGTTACCCAGTGTAGAATGTTTCTTGGTGTTTATCAAACTGGAGGAAGCATGGACGTCCCTGAAGCATGTGTTGCTCCAATATATGATCAATAGGTGTTAAGGCCAGATGGAAAATGGGAAACGTGGACCAGATGCTGGGAATGTGGACCAGATGAAAATGAGAAATGTGGACCAGATGAAAAATGGGAAATGTGGACCAGATGAAAATGGGAAATGTGGACCAGATGCTGGGAATGTGGACCAGTTGAAAATGGGAAATGTGGACCAGATGAAAATGGGAAACGTGGACCAGATGCTGGGAATGTGGACCAGTTGAAAATGGGAAATGTGGACCAGATGGAAATGGGAAATGTGGACCAGATGAAAATGGGAAACGTGGACCAGATGAAAATGGGAAACGTGGACCAGATGAAAATGGGAAACGTGGACCAGATGAAAATGGGAAATGTGGGCCAGATGGAAAATGGGAAATGTGGACCAGATGAAAATGGGAAATGTGGACCAGATGAAAATGGGAAATGTGGACCAGATGGAAAATGGGAAATGTGGACCAGATGAAAATGGGAAATGTGGACCAGATGAAAAAAGGGAAATGTGGACCAGATGAAAATGGGTGATGTGGACCAGATGGAAATGGGAAATGTGGACCAGTTGAAAATGGGAAATGTGGACCAGATGAAAATGGGAAATGTGGGCCAGATGAAAACGGGAAAAGTGGACCAGATGAAAATGGGAAATGTGGACCAGATGAAAATGGGAAACGTGGACCAGATGAAAATGGGAAATTTGGGCCAGATGGAAATGGGAAACGTGGACCAGATGAAAATGGGAAATGTGGGCCAGATGGAAAATGGGAAATGTGGACCAGATGAAAATGGGAAATGTGGACCAGATGAAAATGGGAAATGTGGACCAGATGAAAATGGAAAATGTGGACCAGATGAAAATGGGAAATGTGGACCAGATGAAAATGGGAAATGTGGACCAGATGAAAATGGGAAATGTGGACCAGATGGAAAATGGGAAACATGGACCAGATGCTAGAAAAGTGGAACAGATGAAAATGGGAAACGTGGACCAGATGAAAATGGGAAATGTGGACCAGATGAAAATGGGAAATGTGGACCAGATGAAAATGGGAAAAGTGGACCAGATGAAAATGGGAAACGTGGACCAGATGAAAATGGGAAACGTGGACCAGATGAAAATGGGAAAAGTGGACCAGATGAAAATGGGAAACGTGGACCAGATGAAAATGGGAAAAGTGGACCAGATGAAAATGGGAAAAGTGGACCAGATGGAAAATGGGAAATGTGGACCAGATGAAAATGGGAACCGTGGACCAGATGAAAATGGGAAATGTGGACCAGATGGAAAATGGGAAATGTGGACCAGATGAAAATGGGAAATGTGGACCAGATGAAAATGGGAAATGTGGACCAGATGAAAATGGGAAACGTGGACCAGATGAAAATGGGAAATGTGGACCAGATGAAAATGGGAAATGTGGACCAGATGAAAATGGGAAATGTGGACCAGATGAAAATGGGAAATGTGGGCCAGATGAAAATGGGAAATGTGGGCCAGATGAAAACGGGAAAAGTGGACCAGATGAAAATGGGAAATGTGGACCAGATGAAAATGGGAAACGTGGACCAGATGAAAATGGGAAATTTGGGCCAGATGGAAATGGGAAACGTGGACCAGATGAAAATGGGAAATGTGGGCCAGATGGAAAATGGGAAATGTGGACCAGATGAAAATGGGAAATGTGGACCAGATGGAAATGGGAAACGTGGACCAGATGAAAATGGGAAACGTGGACCAGATGAAAATGGGAAATGTGGACCAGATGAAAATGGAAAATGTGGACCAGATGAAAATGGGAAATGTGGACCAGATGAAAATGGGAAATGTGGACCAGATGAAAATGGGAAATGTGGACCAGATGGAAAATGGGAAACATGGACCAGATGCTAGAAAAGTGGAACAGATGAAAATGGGAAACGTGGACCAGATGAAAATGGGAAATGTGGACCAGATGAAAATGGGAAAAGTGGACCAGATGAAAATGGGAAAAGTGGACCAGATGAAAATGGGAAACGTGGACCAGATGAAAATGGGAAACGTGGACCAGATGAAAATGGGAAAAGTGGACCAGATGAAAATGGGAAACGTGGACCAGATGAAAATGGGAAACGTGGACCAGATGAAAATGGGAAAAGTGGACCAGATGAAAATGGGAAAAGTGGACCAGATGGAAATGGGAAACGTGGACCAGACGAAAATGGGAAATGTGGGCCAGATGGAAAATGGGAAATGTGGACCAGATGAAAATGGGAAATGTGGGCCAGATGGAAAATGGGAAATGTGGACCAGATGAAAATGGGAAATGTGGGCCAGATGAAAATGGGAAATGTGGGCCAGATGCTGGAAAAGTGGAACAGATGAAAACGGGAAACGTGGACCAGATTTGC
The DNA here is from genome assembly GCA_024036415.1 of Prochilodus magdalenae. Classification (NCBI taxonomy): domain Eukaryota; kingdom Metazoa; phylum Chordata; class Actinopteri; order Characiformes; family Prochilodontidae; genus Prochilodus; species Prochilodus magdalenae. The sequence goes on along the minus strand of JAMWET010006632.1, from coordinate 139,552 downwards.
TTTAGATAATTCCCCTAACTTTGAAGAAGCTTCTTACTCACCAGAAAAAGTTCCTATACTACACCATCACCTACAGCAGTGCTGTTTATTACTGTGACTGAGAGATGTGACACACATCCATCCTACCAACAGTTTTGTGCCAGAATTAATTCTTCAAATCAAATGCCAGGATCAGAAGCACCGATATTTAGATTTCAGTCCACCAAGCCCTACAAGGCAGGCCCCTATCACCTCCACTGTAAAGAAACAGGGTCGGTAAGTTAACCATTAACCGTTTCGTACCAAGCCTCTGTGATCATGAGTGAGTTACACAGACTTACCAAAAACTGCAACCGCTAACTCAAAGCACGCTTCCCGATTCAGTGGTCTGAAATGAACCCCTTAAAAGTTCACAGATGTTACACCAGCAGGCCTTTGCTTGAACTCAACCCCACAAGCCCCTAACAGGCCGGGAATCATCCATAATGGAATAATAATGGTCGCCCTTCTGCTAATCATCATTTACGGGCCTACAGACAGTGAGGGTTTAACGCAACACTGGAAATGGGTTTTAGATTAGCGGAGGAAAGCACATCCTTGATACGCCGCTTCCTTTTGTTCCGCTGCAAATCTAATCACGGCGAGAAACAAGCGTCATTTCCAGTTACATGAACACATTACGCCAGTGCCGCGTGCTGGAGCGATGAACGAGGCAGGCTGGGGCAGGGCAGGAGGGCGGGAAATGTAGAGTGAGAAAAGAATAGCGCGTGAAGGAATATGGGGGGAGGGGAACGCACACCTCCTTTCCACCTGCTCTTTGTGGATCCTCGGAGATCCTCCCGAGCCTTCTCTGCGTGCGCACTGGACACATGTCGTGTTGAATTCGTGTTGAATTTCGGGGGGCTATTGACTTGGCCACTGTTCAGAGCTGAAGTGTTTTAGCCAGAGGACATTAACCAAAGACAAAGAGGCAATTTGTCAGGCTGCGCTCTCATGTCATTAATAGCTCCGCCAATCGATTCACCTTTACTGTGAAACCCCCTTTCCCACTCAGTGCTGGAATCGATTCCTTTCCCGGCACTCGGAGGGAGCTGCAGAGACAAAGAAGGCGGAGAGAGAGATGGAGAGGGAGAGATTGACAGATGCGTGACAGTCATTTGAACACCGTTCAGCGCTCAGGTACTGGTGCTGTCTGCTCCCTTAGGCTACACTAAGTAAGATTTGGGGGATTTGGAGACCCCTCTGGTGGAAATGTGTAACTGCATGCAGTTTGCAGTAGAACATGTGAGCTCACTGGACTTACCTGAGAGTCACCTGTGACTGACAGGTACCTAGTAACCAGTAATACCTGCACGAGCACCAATAACAGGTGGGGATTGAATTTGGCCTGGACTGGACAAGGTTCTGGATGTAGGCTACATCAATGTTCAGACACTCTTGCACCAAAGAATTGGTCAGTTAGTGCCAGATTTGGTGGATGCCTTCCCTGGCACAATTCCAAGGAGAATTCCCTGTGGACTGGGATTTTAGCCATTGCTGGTAGACCCGTATACCCGTACGCTTCCATACACCTGTAGATTCAGCTACTTCCTTCACACATGGTCTTTGGCCACACCCACATGCAGTCATTCTCTTTGTTTTCATGTGCTGCTCAGCCAAAGTGAAGATAACTAGCTTTAGCCTTAGCTAACCAGCGCTGGCTTAGCTACCTAGCTAGCCTCAGCTCTGCCTGAGCTAGACAGCTTGTCTCACTGACAGCCCTGACAACTAAAACATGAAGGTACAGGTTTCTAGTATACATAAAGAGCAAGTTGGCTTTTGATTGGGGATGCTAATGTTAGCTAGGTTAGTTAGCAATCATTAAAGCCCATTTCTGGCTCCAAACTTTGTTAAGCTACTAGTAAGCAATGAGGACCCATACCTGTAGACAGGGCTAACCTATTTGCTAACAGCACTAGCATAGCAGAGCGGCTAGAGGAAACAACACCTAAGCCATTCAGCTCAGCAAGGCCACTATAATATCCAGGATGCTAGAAGCATAAACGCTGTGCCACATTTGTATATTAGCCCCCACTGGCTGACCACACTCAACCTTGTTTCCTTCGCTGCTCGGAAAAGCGGTGTGGAAACAGTGAGCGTGTTGATTAGCCCGTTCTCCGAGAACCAGGATTCGTTAATGACGGATCACTGACAGGGTCAAGGGTGGAATACGGCTCTTCACAAACGGCCGCTCAGCTTCAGAGCAGCTACGCTATAAATACTTGCCAAGGTCCTCGCCGGTCAGCAGACCTCCTGCTATTAAACCTGGATTACACTTGAGCTGCTTTTGTATCATGCTAGCCGATCTCTCCATTATCTCGCTCTCTTTGCGGGTTTCATTAAGCTATTCTTTTAGATCTTTATGTCTCAGGAGTTCCTGAGCCTTGACTCCTTCAGCGTCCGCCAGCTCTTCTCTAATTCATTATGCATGCTAATCCACCTTGCTGATATATACGTATGGAACTATGCTAATTCGTTCCAGTATGTTCTAAGACGGAGGCACGGGACGTCTGCCAGTGGGACCTGGCCAGTGTGTAAAGATGGGTCATTATTCAAATATCCGTATTCCATAAAATAGTACAATGTTCATGATTTCGTGCTGGTTTATGAACCAGATTTGTTCCCCGGGAAAAGATATTTAGAGAAAGACACAGTAGCAGCTGCTATAAGAGAACATCACGACTGCCAATGACTCATTCACACAAACCATCCTTGTATAAAAAGTTACAGTCAGTTATGATCAGGACTAAGGTAGCTAGCCTAGCATTGCTAATTGCTAATTCAAACGAAAGCCATGAAAAACTTTAATGTCCTTCTGATCAGGTTGTTCAAACGAACAGTGTTCTGGATCACAATATCATAAGAAACAGCTCAATTAGACTCTTCAGTACGCCCCCTAGTGGCCACTCAGCTGGCGAAATGGAGATTGACCCAGATAGCTTGTATCGGATTGTTAAGACGGATGTAAATAGCCTTATTGTTAACAAGCTTAAATCCACTCGCTAACATGTCCGGGTTTCTGTCTTTTCAGCATTCCGAAGTTCTGTGCATTCCTTGTTTTTAGAGTTGGAAAATTAATTCCCGCTCTATCCTTGTGATGGGAAAGAGAAGAAGATATGTCAGCAGCTGATAAAGTAAATTCTTAAACCGAGAAAGCAAAACAGAATTTGGTGCGCCTATAGACTCTAATGTTAGCTAGCCAGCCAGCTAGCTAATCCAGCCAATGTTAGCACCCACTGTAAAAAGCCAGTGGGGTAATTTGTGGACCTCCTTTATTAGTCGAAGAGTTTTATAGGTTGTTTCTTGCAGTGAACCCACATGATCATGTTCCATTTGTTAGCTGTTTTCAGCTGCTGCTCTGCTAAAGTGAAGATAGCTAGCTAGCCTTAGCCCCGCCTGAGCTAAACACCTTGTCTGACTGACAGGCCTGACAACTAACACAAAGATGTAGGTATATAACAAGAAACAACCTATTGAACCCAAAGACTAGGTCAGGAGTATCCACAAAGTGTCAGCTGACTTTTATCCGTGAGTGCTAATGTTAGCTAGGTTAGCTAGCAAGCTAACATTACAGTCCACTACCAGCACCAACAAAGTTTGGCGCCCCTAGGCTAGTATCCACAAAGTGTCAGCTGACTTGTATCCGTGGGTGCTAATGTTAGCTAGGTTAGCTAGCAAGCTAACATTACAGTCCACTACCAGAACCAACAAAGTTTGGCGCCCCTAGGCTAGCTAGTAAGCTAGCTAAAGAGCTAATCTAGCCACTGTTTGCACCGACTGTAAAAAGCCAAAACGGGTCATTTGTGGATTTCCTTGATTTTGGTCCTTGTGGTTTTTTGGTCTTCATGTTCCATTTGTTTTCATGTGCTGCTCAGCCAAAGTAAAGATGGCTAGCTTTAGCATTAGCTAACCAGTGCTAGCTTAGCTAACTAGCTATCCTCAGTTCTGACAGCCCTGACACTTGAAGGTATAGGCTTATAGTTTACATAAAGAGCCAGTTGGCTTTTGACAGTGGATGCTAATGTTAGATAGGTTAGCTGGCAAGCTAACACTGAGGCCCATTTCTGGCACCAAACCTTATTAAGCTGCTAGTAAGCAATGTGGGCCCATACCTGTAGCCAGGGCTAACCAATTAGCTAACAGCACTAGCGTAGCACCATTCCTTAGTTCCGTGTTAGCACAAGTTTCCCTACAGACACAACTCTTACAAAGCCCTGCAAATGAATGTACAATCAGGTTCTGTTTGCTATATTTCTCAGTTTAGCGGCTCCACTAGCGCGCAACTCGTACTGCGGGACGCCGTCTCTTTGGACTGGCGAGACAGTTGAGGCCCGAAGGGCGATCTCAGGCTCAGGTGTTCAGCAACGCTCCGAAACCAATCAAGCCACCTGTCACTCAGCTTCCGGGGGACAGTGGATCTTGTTAACCTTAGCGGAGGAGCTAACAGGAGCTCAGCGCTCTCATTGCCAGGCAGAGCGGCAGTAATTGCCTGTCCCTCTGGCTGACTGAACGGATCTCAGCTTGCAGCCGATCCGTTTCCACACTCGCTCCTCTCTCCCGGAAAGATAAATAAAAGGAGAAGAGAAGTCAACGGAGGACAAGGAAGAGTGCTGAGTAAATATTGAGGGGGAAAATATATGAAAGACGGTGTGCAGTGAATGCTGAGGAAGGCGCTGTGGAGCTGGTGCAGGGTGTGACTCAGGAAGTGGTCGCTATTTAAAGGTTTATGATCCGAACAAGCTGGGTTCCTCTGTTTTCCATGCATCTGGAAACAAACTTGTTGTCCAACTACCGCACACATGCCAGAGAGCAGACATCAGCGAAAACCGAGTCATCTACCAGCAAGAATTCAGATCAGACTTCAGAGGAGGTGTTACTACACTGGGAGCTAGTATGGAGTATCTGAGTAAGGAGCAGACCTCAGATCAGACAAGTCAGCTTCTGGACCAGGCACATCTCTCGGATAAGTGTTTCCAGGGCTAATGTATATGATTAAAGGAGGTACGACCTGTATGTACGTGTGCCCAGTTTATTAGAATCCTAAATCTTGTGCTCGCTGGCCACTTGGCTCCACCTACCTTGAGGTCACTATACACTAATATACCAAAAGTCACGGGAAAGCAGTATGTAAATTTACATTTACAGTATTTAGCTGACGCTCTTATCCAGAGCAACTTACAGGGTTTATTATATTACAGGTAGGCCAGTGTAGTGTTAGGAGTCTTGCCCAAGCACTCTTATTGGTGTAGCACAGCATAGACACTCAGCCCGGGATTCGAACCCCAGTCTCCCATGTGTGGTGGTGGCTACTTGGCGTTATCCGCTGAGCTACACCAACCACAACTGGGTTACCTCAGGGGACGACTTGGGAACGTCCACCCCTGTACAAGTTGTGAGGTGTTATTTTGTGAGAGAGGCTGAACACGGGCCAGCGTGCTCATGTGTTTGAACGAGGCATGATAGTGGGTGCCAAACTGATAGGACATTTCATTTCCTGTACAGGAATTTAACATTGCTCAATTCACAGTCTCACTTGTATACCTGGAATATGACAAAGAACACATTACTACCCACAGTGGACAGTGGTGGATACCAGGTGGTTGCTATGGTGTTGCTAGGTGGTTGCCAAGGTGTTGCTTGGCAGTTGCTATGGTATCCTAAGTGGCTGCAAAGGTATTTCTAGGCGGTTGTTATGGTATCTTTGGCGATTGCTAGGTGGTTGCTAAGGTGTTGCTAGGTGGTTGCCAAGGTGTTGCTTGGCGGTTGCTATGGTATCCCAGGCGATTGCTAGGTGGTTGCTAAGGTGTTGCTAGGTAGTTTCTATGGTGTTGCTAGGCAGTTGTCATGGTATCCCAGGTGGTTTCTAAGGTGTTGCTAGGTGGTTGCCAAGGTGTTGCTTGGCAGTTGCTATGGTATCCTAAGTGGTTGCAAAGGTGTTTCTAGGCGGTTGTTATGGCATCCTTGGCGATTGCTAGGTTGTTGCTAAGGTGTTGCTAGGTGGTTGCTATGGTGTTGCTAGGCAGTTGTCATGGTATCCCAGGTGGTTGCTATAGTGTTGCTAACCAGTTACTATGATGTCTCAGGTGGCTGCTAATGGGTTGCTAGGCTGCTGCTATAGTGTGAGGGCTGTTTACGGAGTGGTTGTTGAGAGTTGCTAAGAGTTTGCTAGATGTTGTTCAAAATGAATAGGAGTCTATGGGAGGAACGAGGGATGAATAAACGACACATAGACGAGTGCGGGTCAGTACGACTGTGGATTAGTGTTTGGGGACCTGCCCTTAGTGAGAATGTGAAGTTTGGTGGCTCTCGTGCAAAGGAGACCCCCTGGTTTGGGTGGGTCCAAAAATGACTGGAAATCTATGGGAGGAACGAGGGATGAATAAACGACAGATAGATGAGTGTGGGCCAGTACTCTTTTGACCGGCAATGTCAAATCACCTCCATATTCAATGCAGGTTCCACAGGCATATCCCACAGGTCAGGGCAGCGTTCCTTAGCTTCAGAGTGCCACCACAACACCGGACACAGCGCCTCACCTGGGCTTGGGAGGTTGGCATTTGGATCCATTAGACTGGGAACATGTGGCGTGGGCCAACGAGTCTGGGTACCCATGAAGCCATGGACCGCCTTGGCTTCCGCCTGTTTCACTGCTTGGTGACCATTTGCAGACCTCATGTACCCCCACCAAAATTCTATTCATATGGAATATGGAATGTGATACGGAATCAGTGCAGCGGCTGAGTGTTGACCTGTGGTGGGTCATGTGGCGATTGAAACGGAGATGAGTTTGTTTGTGAATTTGCCGTGACATCTGGTACAAATTCGGCAGTGTCAAACGCACACGGAGCGCTCCAGCTTGCGTACACTCTGTTATCAATATTCCCTGACATGTATCGAAAAAGATGGCGAATTAAAAGCTGATTTTTTATTTATTTCTGAGCTGCATAAGCTGGCCTACTTACTCATCCTCTCCCAGAGTGAGCGGCAGAACGTGCGGCGTTTGTGTTCATTGTAAATGATAAAATCATCCAGGAATGACAGAACAATTTTCCCCCGTAATGTTTCGCAGGGAATGGAAAAAAAATCCCCCTGAAAGATTAAAATGGCATTTTAATTACAATAATGAGCAAAGTTGCTCTGTAAGTGATCTGGGAGGGATTAAGCTCCATTAATAATGCAAACAGCACAAGATTTAACATTAAGTGTCGCACAAAAGTGCATCAGAATTCCAAAGACCCTCCCGTGAGCTTCCCAAGGCATTCGGAATTGCATAGCGGCAGCGGATATTCACTGGATCGCAATCTGAGCACAGATCAAATTTGGTTCCCCGGCATTTAGCCTGCAGGGCCTGGAGAGGTACAGCTGGTAGGTCCACTGTGCTTATTATCCAGAGGGGCAGGACAGTGGACGCCGCCCCCCGGCTTCAGTAGCACCCTTAACGAGCCCTAGTCCACTTGACCTTGCCGTCTCCCTTCCGGGGAATCCTGGCACTGACTGTCAGTATAACTACAAGGTTGAGTTGGGCAGCACGATGGTGAAGTGGATAGCGCTGTCCCCTCACAGTGGAATTGTGTAGGGCCTGGAATTGATTCCCGCCCCGGAGCGTCTGGAATCCTTTGTGCATGGAGTTTGCCTGTTCTCCCTGTGTCTGTGTTGGTTTCCTCCCACAGTCTAAAGACATGTGTTCAGGAGAACCTCGCTAGGTGTGAGTGTGTGTGGCTCGGCCCAGTGATGGACTGCCTTCCGCACCAAAGAGTGCTGGGATAGGATCCAGTGACCCCCCATGACCCTAAAGGATCATTCCAAGAGGTTCAGTTCAATAGAAACTCACTGTGTTAGGGCTGTCCAGAGTGGTGGTGCCTGGTAGAAGAATAAAGAGGGATACATGTCGGAATACTGCGTGTGGGAAAATCGGCTTTCCACCTTTAACAGTACAGATAAAACCCCAGGACTCCAGTAGGTCCACTGGTGGCAGTAACTTCAGGCTCCTGCAGGTGGCGCTGCACAAGGACGATGGGGCTGTAAACAACTGTGGGGTGTGAGTGGCGGGATCCATTGATTGGGAAGAGGTGCCACAGTGCTGGGAATGTCTTATTTCATGTGTGGAAGACTCCAGTGCAGATGTTAATGATTGGCTAAAAGGATGTGGGCGTGGCCAAAGACCATAGTGTGAAGGAAGTAGCTGGATCTGCAGGTGTATGGAAGCGTACGGTCATACGGGTCTACCAGCAGTGGCTAAAATCCCAGTCTACAGGGAACTCTCCTCGGAATTGTGCCAGGGAAGGCATCCACCAAATCTGGCACCAACTGCGCAGTTGTAGTGTAGTAGTGTCTGAACACTGATGTGGCCTACATCCAGAATCTACATCCATTTTCCTGAAACTCACTGGGGGCCTCCATACCACCTTCGGTGTTCCCAGTTGCCTGTTTTCTGTTTCCGGGCGTGCTAGAATTCCAGTAGTGCTAATTCCAGTAAGGATGACTATGTGAGCATGGGCTCAGCACACGCTGTGCCACAGTACCTAAAAAAAAAACATCTGAAGCTGTTATTAGAAAGTATGAGCTTCCAACACCAGGAGATTCACAAACACCGCCCGTGTCCTGCGGGCTGCGCGTTCCGTTCGGTCCCAGAAGAAGGAAGGGAAGCTGGCGTGGCTTGCAGCTTTAAAATGGAGATGTCCTCCGGAGGGAATAGGAAATGCAGCAAACAGAAAATATCTGAATATCCCAGCTGCAGCGTGCCTGCAGGACGCCCCCACAAACCTGCCAGTCCCCACCACTTCACGTTCTCTCCGCTCACCTGAGGTTCACCCCGGCTGAAGCTCTGACGGGATCCACCTCGGAGTGAATAGACCAGGTCTCTGTGTCTGATATACTGAACCGTGTTGCTGCTATAGTCCCCTCTCCGGGACAGCTAAGCTGGGGCCACAGTCTGACACTGCTGACCAGCTCTGGTCTTCTCAAACTGAAACGCTCTCAGAGTCACTCCACACTCTCTCAGATCAACTTCAGCGCATTCAATCAGCCAGGCCCGGCAACACACCCAGTTACACGCTGTAGTGATATGAGTGTGCTGGAGGTCATTCAGTCTATTCTCTTATACTGCTACTCTGACCTGTTCCTCCTCAGTCTTCACTACACTTCCTCCAGATTCTACTCTACTGTACTTTACTCTAACTCTACTGTACTCTACTCTAACTGTACTGTACTCTACTCTAACTGTACTGTACTCTAACTCTACTGTACTCTACTCTAACTCTACTGTACTCTACTCTAACTCTACTCTAACCCTACTCTAACTCTACTGTACTCTACTCTAACTCTACTGTACTCTAACTCTACTTTAACTCTACTGTACTCTACTCTAACTCTACACTAACTCTACTCTACTCTACTCTACTCTAACCATACTCTACTCTAACGCTACAGTACTCTATTCTAACTATACAATACTCTATTCTAACTCTACTGTACTCTACTCTAACTCTACACTAACTCTGCCGTACTCTACTCTAACTCTACTCTAACTCTACAGTACTCTATTCTAACTCTACTGTACTCTACTCTAACTCTACAGTACTCTATTCTGACTCTACTGTAATTTACTCTAACTCTATTCTAACTGTACTCTAACTCCACAATAGTCTACAGTACTCTAACTCTACTTGAACTCTACTCTTACTCTACAGTACTCTAACTCTGCTGTACTCTACTCTAACTCTACTCGAACTCTACTCTACTCTTACTCTACAGTACTCTACTCTAACTCTGCTGTACTCTATTCTAACTCTGCTGTACTCTACTCTAACTCTACTGTACTCTAACTGTACTCTACTCTAGCACTACTGTATTCTATTCTAGTATAGTCTCGTCTGTTCTACTGTTTTATATTCTGCTGTGTGTTATTGTATTCCAGTCTGTTTAACACTATTCTATTCTATTCTATTCTATTCTATTCTATTCTATTCTATTCTGTATTATTGTTTCCTATTCTGTTTTATTATATTCTATTCTATATTACTGTATTCTGCACCGATTTTGTATTGTAATTTTTTGTATTCTATTTTACTCCATGTCATTGTATTCTATTCTTTTTCATTCTATTCTATTCTATTCTATTCTATTCTATTCTATTCTATTTCATGTTAAACTATTTGGTTACCATATTATATTACATGTTACTGCTTTCTATTCTATTCTATTCTATTCTATTCTATTCTATTCTATTTCCTTCTTCTGACTGATATAGTATCCCGACTCCTCTGTTGTTGATGTATGCAAGCTGTGCCGCTGCAGCTCGGTGTAAAACAGAATTCGACAGAAAGCAGAGCCCGTGATCACAGGAGGAAAGTGAAAGCGAGCCGTGAGTGCACTGCTGTATGAGTCACCGCACACACAGCAACGGCTCCGCACAGGCAGCTACGACACGAGCAGCCTATTAACCGTTTAGAGGACACAGGAGAGCAACAGCAGAACCCCAGCCAGAGTTAGCAAGCTGATGACGCTGTCAATCTCAATTCACAGCACAAATCAATAGAGGGTTACATACGCCGGCGTTTTATATGATTGGAGAATCCAGCTCCTCTCCTGTATGCTAGCAGGAGCATCACTCATGGCACTCACTACAGGCCATACTGACCACTACCAGGTCCTGCAGCCATGTTTACATGTACTGGCTAGCGAAGACCTAACAGGACACCAGTTACTGATTCAGGAGGCTGACTTGAGACTGGAGAAGACGTAAAGTCGTATGTTCTACCATTTACAGCACTAGGGGAAGACATGAAGTCCTGAGTCCTACCGTGTACAGCACTAAGAGTAGATGTTAAGTCCTACCGTGTACAGCACTAAGAGTAGATGTTAAGTCCTACCGTGTACAGCACTAAGAGTAGATGTTAAGTCCTACCGTGTACAGCACTAGGAGAAGACGTTAAGTCCTACCGTGTACAGCACTAGGAGAAGACGTGAAGTCCTACCGTGTACAGCACTAAGAGTAGATGTTAAGTCCTACCATGTACAGCACTAAGAGTAGATGTTAAGTCCTACCGTGTACAGCACTAAGAGTAGATGTTAAGTCCTACCGTGTACAGCACTAAGAGTAGATGTTAAGTCCTACCGTGTACAGCACTAAGAGTAGATGTTAAGTCCTACCGTGTACAGCACTAAGAGTAGATGTTAAGTCCTACCGTGTACAGCACTAAGAGTAGATGTTAAGTCCTACCGTGTACAGCACTAGGGGTAGACGTTAAGTCCTACCGTGTACAGCACTAGGAGAAGACGTTAAGTCCTACTGTGTACAGCACTAAGAGTAGATGTTAAGTCCTACTGTGTACAGCACTAAGAGTAGATGTTAAGTCTTACCATGTACAGCACTAGGGGAAGACATTAAGTCCTAAGTCCTACCGTGTACAGCACTAGGAGTAGATGTTAAGTTCTACCGTGTACAGCACTAGGTGATGTTAAGTCCTACCGTGTACAGCACTAGGTGATGTTAAGTCCTACCGTGTACAGCACTAGGTGAAGATGTTAAGTCCTACCGTGTACAGCACTAGAGTAGATGAGACCATGTGTAGCACCTAAGTCTACGAGGATGATGGGGCTACAATAACTGCACAAGAGTGACGGATCATGAGCTGGATAAGTGATACAGTGCTGTATATATAGCTGAACCTGCAGGTCTACGGAAGCTCTGCTGTTCCGCCGCCAGTTCATGCTGCCTATGATTGTGGGGAGCAGGGCGAGGAGGCTGACTATGATGTTGCGTGAATGTAATCACAGGGCATCACAAACATAACATAAACACAGGCATGCGCGCGCACACGCCCTGCAGGACCCGGCAGCGTGTTGAGAGAAATGTGCTGATCACGCAGCGAGTGACGCGGTGAGAATAGCGGCGATGAATGCCGGGATTAAAAGCGCTCTTTAGCATCTGGTGAATTATTCATTAGGCCGGGCAGCGCGCCAGCTTCTCCAGCATCCACACGTTACTGCATTGTGTGTGAGGGACAGCTGAGTTTGATGTGCAGAGTTGCTCAGCAGTAATTAACAGCTCATGAACCCCCGCTACAGCTGTCAGATGTAGCCCTGCTCCAGGAAGCGGCTCGCTAACCAGCAAAGCGCAGTACATGCATGTGAGGAGTACGTTACACTGAGCCGCGTTCCTTCTTAGCTAGCACCCATTAAAGAACGCTGGTCAGTGTCCTACTCAGCAGGACGCTCAAATGAGCACGACCAGGCGACTGTGTTCTAACTCAGACTGGGAGAATTCTATTCTATTCTATTCTTTTCTTTTTTTTTCTTTTCTTTTCTTTTCTTTTCTTTTCTATTCTATTCTATTCTATTCTATTCTATTCTATTCTATTTTATTCTATTCTTTTCTTCTCTAGTCTATTTTATTCTATTCTATTTTATTCTATTCTATTCTATTTTATTCTATTCTTTTCTTCTCTAGTCTATTTTATTCTATTCTATTCTATTCTAATCTATTTTATTCTATTCTTTACTTCTCTTTTCTTTTCTATTCTATTCTATTCTTCTCTATACTATTCTATTCTATTCTATTCTATTCTATTCTATTCTATTCTATTCTTCTCTATTCTATTCTATTCTATTCTTTTCTTCTCTAGTCTATTTTATTCTATTCTATTCTAATCTATTTTATTCTATTCTTTACTTCTCTTTTCTTTTCTTTTCTATTCTATTCTATTCTATTTGACTCTATTCTATTCTATTCTATTCTGTTCGACTCTATTCTATTCTATTTGACTCTATTCTATTCTATTCTATTCGACTTTATTCTATTCTATTTGACTTTATTCTATTCTATTCTATTCTATTCTATTCTATTCTATTCTATTCTATTCTTCTGTTTTGAATTTGATTCCATTCTATTCTATATTGCTATTTTTTATTCTATTCTGTATTCTATTCAGTTCCATTCTATTCTACATGACTGCTTTCTTTTCTATTCTGATTACTTTTTCCTCTCTTCTACTGTTTTCTATTTTATTCTATTTTATTCTATTCTATTCTGTTTTATTGCACCGTTCTGTTTTATTTATTCTGTCCTTTTCTATTCTATATTACTGTTTTCTATTCTGTTGTTTTCTATTTTATTCTGCTTTCCATTCGATTCAATTCTATTATACTGTTTTCTATTAAATTATGTTCAGTCCCATTGTAATCTATACTATTTTATTATATTTTGTTCTGTTATTTTCTATTCTATTCTATTCTATTCTATTCTATTCTATTCTATTCTATTCTATTTATGTCATATTACATTAATATTTATATATTAATTAATATAATTAATATAATAATAATTAATAATATTTATATATTAATTAATATTAATATATATATTATATATTAATATTTATTTATTTATGTCATATTACATTACATTATGCCAATGTAATGAATGATATAGACTTAGTTATTTAATTATTGAGGAAAATGATTCAGTATTTCATATCTGTGGGTGGTAAAGGTATGTGAACACCTTGCAGGTCTGATCCACTTGTGCAACAATAACTGCAACTAAACGTTTCCAGCAGTGTTTGATCCTGCACATCGGCCTGGAGGAATCTTAGCCTGATCCTTTCAACAAAATGCCCTCAGCTCTGGAATGTTGGTGCGTTCCCTCACATGAACCACTCAGCCCTTCTGACCTTGACTTGGCCATTTGACTTGGTAGAACAACCTGTGTGCTTGGGGTGGTGGTCTTGCTGCATTATCCACATCGCTGCATGAGATTTATGTTTGCTGATATAATCCAGAATTCTCCATCATTGATGCCAAGCCATCCCAGACGCAGCTCAGATGCAGCAAACCCGGCCCAAACCATGATACTACCACCACCATGTTTCACAGATGGGATACGGTTCTTATGCTGGAATGTTCACATCCACCCACAAAACACTGTGAGCAGCAAGTTTCCCCTTGCAGCCCTGCCATGCACATCACTGTTGGTTAGTGTTCTCCTGATGGTGGACTCATGAAGGTTAACGTTAGCCACTGTAAGATGGGCCTTTAGTTGCTTAGAAGTTACCCTGGGTTCCTTCATGACCTCACAGACTATTACCAGCCTTGATCTTGGAGCGCCCCTTGTTGGTTCCCCATGCCAGGGCAGGGTAATCATGGTCTTGAGTTTCCTCCATTGGTACAGAATCTGTGTGGCTGTGGAGTCCAAACTCCTTTTCCAGCCTGGTGAGGTTCAAGAACTTGTCCTCTGAGGTCCTCAGAAACCTCCTCAGTTTGTGCCACTCGGCTGTTCTGTAGTTAATACTACTCTACAACAGTGAGTATACTGTGTATATACATCTATCCTGTATTTCCTCTCTCGTTCTCCTCCTCTTCTCTTCTCTTCTTTTCTCTTCTCTTCTCTCCTCACTTCTCTTTTACATTTTTCATTTGAACAGAAAACACTTTAGCCGGGCCTCTGGATAAGACCCCGGTGCACATTAGTAGTTCAGTCAGGTAAAACCCACCACAACAACACTGCCTCCATATTTCATAGCAGTCACATCTTAAACTCTGAGCTTGAATTATGAATCTGGGCTCTCCAGTGATGCTCAATATTACATGAAGAGAACAGGCTGGTCTGGGCCGCTCGTCGCATGACTGCACTGCACTAAGCCGAAGCGGTGATGCTAACAGTGCCTCAGCCATGTTACATCAGAATGTCGTAACTCGTTTTTTACATGTCTTGAAAGTTGGAGAGCAAGGGTGGAGTAAAAAAGGGTCTAGGACGGTTTGGAATACAGTAGGGTTACATTCATGTACATCAACATTGTGTCCTTCATTTGTAGAGCTTCCTTTTGTCCTGATTAGGGATGAAGAAATGGCTGGACCCAAAGATGAACCAGGCCTACAATGCTACAATGAACCATCTATGTGTAAGACTTAAAACTACCATCAATGTTAATGAAAATGAGGAACAGTGATTACAAACCACACTGTGCTGGGGAGACACATTCAAAAAGTTAGAGCTCTAGCGGATCAACAGTGCGAGTGTTGGCCATGCAGAACTATATAACCGGTTGTTTGAGGAACATCAGAAACAAGATGTGTGATCACTATTCCTCGTAAGTACTAAGAGGGCATACCTCAGCCAAGAACATCAACCAACCTCAGTCTTCTCCACCCATCCTTGATTCTGGGCATGCAGTTCCCCTCCAGACCACTGGTGGTGCTGTAACTTCCAACACTAGTGTAACTTTGGCATAGAAGAACACACAGGAAGCATTAACAGCACTGTAGGTCTCGTTTCCAGGCAGCAGGGGTCTCTCATAAAGGCTGGTTGATACCTCGTGCAAATGTAGACAAGCCATGCAGTGCACGGCCAAAGCTACGTGAGTAATTGCGGAGAAGATGAGTGGATGTAGAGGACATGCATGATGGTGTCCATGTGGCGTTACGAGAACCAGTTTCCTTTGTTCCTTGTTTCTACTGTGCTGGAAATAGGACCTTTCCAGCATCACAGCGCCACCCCAGGTCTGGAGCCAGAGTACACAGTTGCCAGGGACGTTGGTGCAGGAGGTATGAACATCCAGCCGGTCTGGCACGCCCACATTCACGCTAGGTATGAACCAGCCTTAAGGCCCCTCGCATGGCCCTTCACATGGCCCTTCCCAAGCCTCTCGATGCCCACACAAGCGGGTAGTGGGACGCAATGCAATATTCATAGACTTGGATGCCTCTGTTGATTTCATGTCACCTACTGTAGCCTACAGACTGTTATCGGTTGAGCCTTTTCTGGTTTGCGGTGTTCAGCCCATTGGTCACAGGAAGGCAGGAAACACCCTGGACAGGCCGCCAGTCCATCGCAGGACATAAGCACAGTAATCACGCTTACCAGTCGCAGAGCACGTTAGCCTGGAGCTAGCAACACACCAGTAGCACTATTGACACCAGGGATATTATGCAATTGATTTCCAGACCTCTAAAGAATCCCCCTCCTAATTGAGCGCCTCAGCAAAGCTGTAGATATTAACGCTACACAGAGTGAAGCAGGTAGCAGGTGTGCATTATGATTATTCATCATATGAGCAGCTCTACAGTTCCTGGCTAAAAGTCATTCAGCTAAACTGCTTCACATCCAGCTCGTTTGGCTGAAGGCATTAAAACTGATTTGATGCTTCTACAGTACATGGTGATCAGTACGGTCTACCTACCGCCGTGCTAGGGATATGAGCCAAGGCAAGGTCTGGTACCGCGCTGTCTTGCCCTCTGACCCCAACGTACTTGGCCAAAAGTCACAGCTTTGAATCGAATACACTCTGGTGCAAGCGTGACTTCAGCCCTGCGCCTCGTCCGTTTGGCTTCTCTCAAAAAGTTCCGCCCTCTGGAAACGACCAGAGCAGGAAGGGCCTATCAAAGCTTGAGAGGTCCGCACCTTAACTCCTAAAGATGCCTCTGAGCACTGTAGTTAGAGATACCACACAGTGCTTGGAAGCTTAGGCAGGGTAATGTCAAACAACAGCTGCACCCAGAAGGAATCCACTTCAGGAACCAAACTTGGTGGGTAGGTTTGACATCCTGAGACATGCCAGTCCCCCAAGTTCCATGCTTGGCCGTGCATGTGATGTAGGCGAGGACAGGTCTTATCACTGTACCCGACTGACCCAACAGCCATGATTGCTAACAGTCACCAAGCAGTGGTGTCCTCCATTAGTCGTCCTGTTAGTGCCAGCACCATTGGCAGACGGCTGCACCGCGCAGCACCATGCAGGGCTACATGGTCCTTAACACCACGTCACCGTCACCAGAGACTGCATTGGTGTTGTGCCAGACTGTCATGGAGTGACTCAGAATGGCAGCGGGTCATCTTCAGTGAGGAGTCCCGCTTTTGTGTTAGTGGAGGCAACCAACGAATCCGTGGTCAGCACCACGGTCTGTTGTCACACGTCCAGAAGGCCTGGTGTCCCTCCACCTCCACCCCTACCGCACCATCTGCAGGAACTGTGTGAGGATATTCAAGCTGCATGGGATGGATTATCACAGGACACCATTAGGAGCCTCTACAGCTCCATACCGAGACGTCTGGCGTGTTGGGTTGCACCAGAAGAACAAGCAGAACCATCAGAACCGCCATCAGGAGAGAAAATATTAGAGCACCCCCAGTTTCCTGATCCCCCGTCTCCCAATCCTGCCTACAGATAACAGGGAGGCGTGCTCAGGAACCACGGGAAGCGCTGATGCCCTCCTGTTCCATGCTAAGCTTTTCTCTTTGTGACAGAAGCACTCGATGTTATGGCTAAGCAGTTTCTCGCCCTGAGCGCTCCGCATCCTTTACAAGCCCGATCCAGAGAGCGCTGCTACTGAGGAGCCTATGAACAAACCCCGTGTAACAGCCTTTCAGTAAAGCGCGGTGATATGTGCTGCACCTGAGGTGATGTTTTAAAGGGGTTACGCAACTGCGTACGGCCGGATCGATACGGAGCAATCAATCTAGGGACGCGGTGTTTCCTCCAGAGAGTCCTTACATAAATACCGCACCGTCTTTTCAGCAGCGTGTATCTATTAAACTGTCATATAAACCTGAATGCATATCTGCAGCTGGAACAAAGGACTGTACCAGGTCATCAACAGAAAGGAGGGGAAGGGCTGTCTTTCATCCTGCTCTCAGGATGTCCTCACAGGACCACCACAGAGCGGGTATGATGTGGGTGGTGGACCATTCTCAGCACTGAAGGATACTGAGCTGGTGGTGGTGTGTTAGTGTGTGTGGTGCTGGTGTGAGTGGATCAGACACAGCAGTGTGGCTGGACACCTCAGTGTCACTGCTGGACTGACAATCGTCCACCAATCAGAACTGTCCAGCCAACAGCATCCTGAGGGTCGTGTCCTGTGGACAGTGTCCTGTGGGCAGCGTCCTGTGGGCAGCGTGTCCTGTGGACAGTGTCCTGTGGGCAGCGCGTCCTGTGGGCAGCGCGTCCTGTGGGCAGCGCGTCCTGTGGGCAGCGTGTCCTGTGGACAGTGTCCTGTGGGCAGCATCCTGTGGGCAGCATCATGGGCAGCGTCCTGTGGGCAGCGTCCTGTTTGCAGCATCCTTTTGGCACTGTCCTGTGGACAGTGTCCTGTGGGCAGCGTCCTGTGGGCAGCATCCTGTTGGCAGCGTCCTGAGGGCAACATCCGGTTGGCACTGTCCTGTGGACAGTGTCCTGTGGACAGTGTCCTGTGGGCAGCGTCCTGTGGGCAGCGTCCTGTGGGCAGCGTCCTGTCAACAACGTCCTGTGCCCACTGATGAAGGACTAGAGGATGACCAACACTGCACTGTGCAGCAGCAGATGAGCTATCAACTCTGACTGTCCATCTACAAGGTGGACCAGCAAGGTAGGAGTGTCTAATAGAGTGGACAGTGAGTGGACACAGTGTCTAAACACTCCAGCAGCACTGCTGTGTCTGATCCACTCACACCAGCACCACACACACTAACACCACCACCACCTATCTGTAGAAATGACCATGCTCAGGCCCCAGCACTGGCTATGACGTATGAGTTGAGGAAAGAGAGGGAGTGAGGAGGAGAGCGGGAGCAAGGAGTGCGTCTAGCGGTAGTAACTCAGGCAATGAGCTGAGGTAATGCAATGGTAGGCCATTGAGATCAGCCCGTCTCCTCAGTCAGACCATATAAAGGGAATTGCAAGGGCCACAACACTGAACACTTGACCAGCAGCACAATAAAAGCCTGGGCAATAATCCGGGGCCCGGCCATATACTCCCCTCTCCTCTCTGCAGTCCCGCAAAATATCACAGCCGGAAAAATATTGACCGCTGGATTAAAAAACGAGCTCCACAGCCTTGAGCGGTGAGCAGCATAAAGATCTGATGCAATGCTCCACACACTCGATCAGCAGCCCAAGCTCCAGCTCTAGCACACTGCTGAGCCCCGCGTCCCCTGTCGGCCCCGGGCCCATACACTGACCAGCAGCACTGTACACCGCAGGTCTCAGCTAGTCGATAACAACAGTGTGGTGTGGTGTAATGTGATGTCAGTGTTTACATGGAGAGGGCGGAGTCTAAAACGGTACAGACCAGAAAACATCTCGCTACATCACCCACTTACTATCTCACTCTCCACCTCACTGTGTATCTCACTCTCCACCTCCTACATCACCCGCTTACTATCTCACTCTCCATCTCACTGTGTATCTCACTCTCCACCACGCTACATCACCCACTTACTATCTCACTCTCCACCTCACTGTGTACCTCACTCTCCACCTCACTACATCACCCACTTACTATCTCACTCTCCACCTCGCTACATCACCCACTTACTATCTCACTCTCCACCTCACTGTGTATCTCACTCTCCACCTCGCTACATCACCCGCTTACTATCTCACTCTCCACCTCACTGTGTATCTCACTCAATATCTCACTCTCCACCTCACTATGTATCTCACTCTCCACCTCGCTACATCACCCACTTACTATCTCACTCTCCACCTCACTGTGTATCTCACTCAATATCTCACACTCCATCTCCCTACCTCACCCACTTACTATCTCACTCTCCACCTCACTGTGTATCTCACTCAATATCTCACACTCCATCTCCCTACCTCACCCACTTACTATCTCACTCTCCACCTCACTGTGTATCTCACTCAATATCTCACACTCCATCTCTCTACCTCACCCACTTACTATCTCACTCTCCACCTCACTGTGTATCTCACTCAATATCTCACACTCCATCTCCCTACCTCACCCACTTACTATCTCACTCTCCACCTCACTGTGTATCTCACTCAATATATAAACACACTCCATCACTCTCCACCTCAACCACTTACTATCCTCACTCTCCACCTTACTGTGTATCTCACTCTCCACCTCTCACACTCCATCTCTCTACCCCACCCTCCACCTCACTAAACTATCTCACTCTCCACCTCACTGTGTATCTCACTCAATATCTCACACTCCATCTCCCTACCTCACCCACTTACTATCTCACTCTCCACCTCACTGTGTATCTCACTCAATATCTCACACTCCATCTCCCTACCTCACCCACTTACTATCTCACTCTCCACCTCACTGTGTATCTCACTCAATATCTCACACTCCATCTCCCTACCCCACCCTCTTACTATCTCACTCTCCACCTTACTGTGTATCTCACTCAATATCTCACACTCCATCTCCCTACCCCACCCTCTTACTATCTCACTCTCCACCTCACTGTGTATCTCACTCAATATCTCACTCTCCACCTCGCTACATCACCCACTTACTATCTCACTCTCCACCTCACTGTGCATCTCCCTCAATATCTCACACTCCATCTCTCTACCTCACCCACTTACTATCTCACTCTCCACCTCACTGTGTATCTCACTCAATATCTCACACTCCATCTCCCTACCTCACCCACTTACTATCTCACTCTCCACCTCACTGTGTATCTCACTCTCCATCTTTTACTCTCTATCTCTCATTCAGCCTCTCACTAACTCAATGTGTCACTCCCTTATTCACCATCTCATCCACTCACTCGATTCTGTAATGCTGAAAAGACTAATATTGGTTTTCCACAGTACAGTAGAATACCTCGTCTGCCTTCAATTCATAACAGATTTCCTGCTCCCTCTCACAGACTAACGTGCACACACACCCACCCACCCCGGTCCCATATGAAGCAGCATACCCGCCTCCTCACACTCTCGCTGCTGCTGCTGTTCGGAATGTAAAGTTCAGGTCTGTTTACTGAGAGGGTATAAAGCTGCCTGCACAGTGAAACACCACCTGAATGCTACGTGTCCATGTCCATGTTTGTTTATAAGGACCCGGGATCCTGGGACACACTGATCCTGAATATGGATAAGTATTGTATCGAGGCTGAAGATTATTATGTCACCATAATGTGTCCCATAAGCGGTCCAGCGACAGTGACATCATTCAGAGCAGTTTCTACCCGGCCGTGTAAACAGCTTGCGGCAGCTGGTGCTACTGCGTCTTATATGCAGTATGCTGTGGGATGCATGTCAGTGGTCAGGCCACACCAATCATGGACGTTGATGCTGAAGTGCTCTGCAGCTGTAAAGTAAGCATCACTCAGCCGAGTGAGCGTCCTCTGGTTTCTCTCTGCTGCTGAACCATCATCATTATGCAGAGGAAGCGCAGCCGGGAGCTGCTCTGCCGAGGGCTGATTGATCCTCTACTGACACCATCACAGACACTTCCACGCTCTGTTTGCACACATCAAAGGATTCAGCTGGATGTGAGATAACAGACACACACACTGACACACACACACACACACACACACACACACATACACACATACACACACTGACACACACACACACACACACACTAACACACACATACAGACACACACACACAGACACACACACACTGACACACACACACACACAGACACACACACTAACACACACACACGCACACACACTGACACACACACACACTGACACACACACACACTAACACACATACACTGACACACACACACACACACACACACTGAGACACACACACTAACACACACACACACACGCACACACACACACTAACACACACACACTGACACACACACACACACTGACACACACACACATACACTGAGACACACACACACTAACACACGCACACACACACAGACACACACACACACACACACACACACACAGACACACACAGACACACACACACACACACACACACACACACACACACACACAGACACACACACACTGACACACACACACACAGACACACACACACACGTACATACACACTGACACACACACACACACACACACACACACACACACACACACACACTAACACACACACATACACATACACACACATTCACATACACACACACACACACACACACACACTGACACACACGTACACACACACACACACACACTGACACACACACACACATATACACACACAGACACACACACACACGTTCACACACTGACACATACACACACACACTGACTCACTGACACGTACACACACACACACACACACACTGACACACACACGCACACTGACTCACTGACACGTACACACACACACACACACACTGACACACACCCACACACACACACACACACTGGAATACATCAACTCTGTGAAACACCTGACCAACACACCCATCAAATTATTCACTCGTTCACTATTTACTCCCTTTCTCACTCTTTCATTATCTCACTCTCATCATTTCATTCACTCAGTCATCGCCTCCCTTGCTCATTATCTCACTCACTGTTTCACTCACTCTCATTCACTATCTCACTCGCTCACTGTCTCACTCTCTCATCTTTTCATTCACTCAGTCATCGCCTCTCTTTCTCATTATCTCTCTCACTGTTTTTCCATTTCCCTCACTGTCTCACTCATTCCTTATCTCACTGTCATTCACCATCTCACTCACTCACTGTCTCACTCACTCATTAGCCCACTCACTGTCTCTCTTGCTCACTGTCTCACAGGGTCAGTACCTTACACTCATTGCCTCTCATTACTTCGCTCACTTACCTTCTCTCTCATTTACTCCCTCTCTATCTCCCTCCCTCCTAATGTCACTCTCTCCTTATCTCACTCCCTTACTCAGGCTTGTCTGCCGCGGTGTATGCATGAGCGGTGTTTTGTTGTCCTGCAGCCGCAGCAGGGCTCATTATGGTGCTGGAGTGGAGCTGCTGAATCATTTAGCCTGAGGACGGCTCATAGAGGACAGCCACTCACAGAATCCGTCCTTGCGATCCATTACATAATAGCATCCAGACACCGAACGCGGCACACTTACTGCCAGCCATCGCCAGTCCCACAACACCCATCCACACCGCGCTGACTGGTTTTCAGGGACCCTTGCCTTTAGCTATACTTACTGGCCATTGAATCGAAAACACCTACCACACCGGAGCTCTTTGTCGGTTTGTGGTTACTGACTGTAGCCCATCTGTTGCTGTGCAATTCATCAGCCCCCCTCTGGCCTGTGCACTAATGAAAAAGGGACCACCATGGACTTAATACTATTTGGCTGGTGGGCTATTTTCAACACACCGCCCACTGTATGTGTGTGTGTCAGTGTGTGTACGTGTGTGTCAGTGTGTGTGTGTGTGTGTGTGTACGTCAGTGTGTGTGTCAGTGTGTGTACGTGTGTGTGTGTGTATACGTGTGTGTCAGTGTGTGTGTGTCAGTGTGTTTGTGTGTCAGTGTGTGTGTGTGTTAGTGTGTGTATGTGTGTGTGTGTTAGTGTGTGTACATGTGTGTCAGTGTGTGTACGTGTTTGTGTGTTAGTGTGTGTCAGTGTGTGTGTGTCAGTGTGTCTGTGTGTGTGTACATGTGTGTGTTAGTGTACGTGTGTGTGTATGTGTGTGTGTCACTGTGTGTGTGTGTGTGTGTACGTGTGTGTATGTGTGTGTGTATGAGTGTGTGTGTGTGTGTGTGTGTGTGTGTGTGTACGTGTGTGTATGTGTGTGTGTATGAGTGTGTGTGTGTGTGTGTACGTGTGTGTGTCAGTGTGTGTGTGTGTGTCAGTGTGTGTGTGTGTGTCAGTGTGTCAGTGTGTGTGTGTCAGTGTGTGTGTGTTAGTGTGTGTACGTGTGCGTGTATGAGTGTGTGTACGTGTGTGTGTCAGTGTGTGTGTGTGTGTCAGTGTGTGTGTGTGTGTGTGTCAGTGTGTGTGTGTGTCAGTGTGTGTGTGTGTTAGTATGTGTACGTGTGCGTGTGTCAGTGTGTGTACGTGTGTGTGTGTGTTAGTGTGTGTCAGTGTGTGTGTGTGTGTGTGTGTGTGTGTGTGTGTGTGTGTGTGTGTGTGTGTGTGTGTGTGTGTACATGTGTGTGTTAGTGTACGCGTACGCGCGTGTGTGTGTGTGTGTGTGTGTACAACAGGTGCTCAGGGTACTATATGTGGTTCTGGTACAGGTGTGTCAGACCTTACCACTGGGTCAACATTGCATACACTTGGGGCTGATTCAAAAACAAGAATGTGAACCAACAGAACTTACGGTTCTTGTACTCATTCATCCATTCATTCGTTCATCTACTAGCCTGCTTATCCTTCTGGAGCCAAGCCCAGGGCTCATTGGGCAGATGGCTGGACAGGCTAGTAATCCTTCGCAGGGGTTCTACACTTAGCTGACACCCTTATCCAGAGCACCTTACAAGGCTCGTCGCATTACAGGTGGGCCAGTGCAGTGTTAGGAGTCTTGCCTGAGGACTCTTATTGGTGTAGCTCAGCATAGTCACCCAGACTGGGAATCGAACCCTAGTCCCCCATACAGGACGGTAGCGCCCTGGCAGGTAGTGGTGTTAGCCCTTCCTCCACACCAACCACAGAGTTCTGGTTCTATGTTGGGTCTCAGCTGGGTTTACTGGATCATGATGGACCAGTCCTGGTCCTGTGCTGGTTCAGCTGGCCACTCAACACACCAGTAGCAAAAACACCACATACCGACGCTGTCTAGACAAAACCTCCTTCATTGGTTCTACTCTGTCTCATTTTGGCCCATTCATCATGGCATGTTCGGACTGCAGGTTTTTAAAGATGGCTGCCTGCTCTGCCATTTGTGAGTGATTTGATTGGATTAGTGCATTCAGGCATCAACAACCATCTCCAGTCTCCAGGGTGCACGTCCCGCGCTCTGGATTCGACGCCATTGCTATTTGTCATCGTGATACTTGTAATAGATACTGATCCAGACTCCAGAGCGTCCAGACTGAGGCACATCTGTGAAAATCCACTTGGAATTGCATTTCATATGCCTGCACATGTGGGGCAGTGAGGTCTACCGTTGAACCATGGTGGTTCGGAGATCGTCTGAGTGCGGGATCATGGCTCATTGTGTGGTTTTGTGGCTTTTGCCACAGTAAATCTCATGAAACGTTTATATTTACGGTATTTGCCAAACGCTCTGATCCAGAGCAACCTACAGTTTGTGTGGTGGTGGTAGGAGTCTTGTCCAAGGACCCCTATTGGTATAGTGTAGGGTGCTCACACAGGTGGGAGATCGAACCTCAGTCCACAGGCGATGTGTTATCCACTACGCTATATCAACCACAGAAGCCCTATGCAACGTCAGAGGGCCCTGGCTTCCTAACACTAGCGAATGTGAGGGGCACTGTTTGGGGTTCTCATGACTGGAGAAACGCTGTCTTCAATCTCGCCAGGTTCTTTCTTGTCACTCCATTGTTGCACACCCGTCACTGACTTCCAGTACCTGCCTCATGCCTGCCTACAGAGCCAAGAATAGACCAGCCCCTCCCAACCTTATGGCAATGATTAAGAGTCACTCTGTGCCTCGAGCCCTTAGAGCTTCAAGTACAGCTCGGTTTGACCCGCCATCTCTGAAGATGCATGGAGGACAAGTGTCCAGACTCTTCTCGGTCCTGGCACCCAGATGGTGGAATGAACTTCCACTGGCTGCCAAGACAAAAGCGGGACTCGTCAGTGAAGATGACCCGCTGCCATTCTGAGCCACTTCATGACAGTCTGGCACGACACCATTGGAGTCCTTGGTGACGGTGACGTGGTGTTAAGGACAGTCGTGGTAACGGTCTGTGTGCATGTAGTCCTGTGTGGTGCAGCCGTCTACCAATGGTGCTGGCACTAACAGGATGACTCATGGTGGACACCACTGCTCACTGAATGTCCGCAGTCCTGGCTGTTGGGTCAGTCAGGTACAGCGATAAACCCCGTCCCTGCTGACGTCACATGTGCAGCCGGGTGTGAAACTTGTACCATTAGCATGTCTCACCATGTCAAACCTACCCACCAAATTTCACTCCAGTCGGTTGACTCCTTCTGGTTACAGCTACTGGTCCAGCTGTTCTGTTGACGTTGAGTGTATTAGCCAGAATCCATTATCGGATTAGGCGGGCTTCTATCTCAGACATTACCCACACAGCACCCTCCGGGATAAGCATATAGAGGAGATCTGAGGAGAAAGGTGCTAAATGAATGATGACACATTGCAGTAGTAGTATAGATGCTGGCAATTTTCCTGTTCATTCTCCGCACGAATCCCGCGGAACCTCAGCGAATGTGCAGCGCGCATACCTAATTCACTCTGTACGTGAAAGTGCGCATATTAGATCGGGTGCTTATGCATTCTTGAGTAAGCTCGGAGCGTGTAGACTCATCTGCAGCCATGTGCTTGAGGCGTCTGAGAGCCGCAGCATGCATGAAGGTTGTGCGGGGAAAGGATTTCACTTGGGATCAGTGCAGCATTAACTGGGTCCCAATGAGATAGCATACACTTACATGCTGGGAATTGAGTACCCCCGTATTGGGGGGATCAGACGAAGGCTCCTCCGACTCTTTCAAGTGTGCAGCACTTCATCTATAAACTGCTTAAACTAGAGGCACAGGCCTCGCAGTTAGAGAGACTTTAATAATGTAGGTAGCTGTTGTTGTGCTATTCTGAGCTAGCCTTTGGAGTACTCGCTCCCAGTGCTAACACCTCCCATCACAAAGAGGGGTGTGGCTACACGTGACCTGCCCATCATCCTGGCCATTCTGCTACTGTGTTCAGCAGAATATCTTCATATGGAGTGCCAGGTTTCCTGTGTTCCTCTTACTCTACACCAAAGACACACTGGTGTCAGAAGCGTGATCGCCATCTAGCAGACTGGAGGGAAATGGCACTTGCATGAGCTCATAGTGAGTGCATAGAGCTAGAGAGGAGCAGTGGCGGTGGCGAGTACAGCAGTCGAGGAGTTTAAGGATACACAAGCAGTAGCATCCCTGACATCTGTTGTGCAGTGGGCAACAAAGGAAGTGGGGAGCAACCTAGGGAGAAACCTACGGAGCACCGCTGCTGCCACCATACCCAGAGCAAGGACAGCTCCTCTGAAAAGGGTGCGCTATGTCCGTATGCAATTGGAACTCGCGCAAAACCAAAACGGCTAACGTCTGATGGACTACACTTGAAATAGTCTAAATCTGACCCCGCCCACCACACTTTTAATACCCCAGAACCATTACAAACCAATACAACAACACATCTACATTAAGATTCCCGGAGGAAAGAAGCGAGAAGCTAAAACAGCTAACGCTGCAAACGCTTGCCTTCCAATGCCATTCCCACGGCACATCCGATCAGATGAGCTTGTCTTGCAAGACAGCAGGAGATCTTCCAAACTATCCACATCATTAATCTCCCACGTGATTTCCCATAACTGCTGGGGTTCAGCCACCGTAGCTTTGGTAGAAGTGCTTTTCACAATAGACACTGTCACAAGGCAGCTTTACCCAGGCCCTGAACGCTAATGAGCAGGCCGAGATGACTCGGAATGACTCGGAATGTCAGGACTTAAAAGAGGAATCTTCTGTGTGGATAAAGACAGGAAGGAACGTTTCTTACTTAGATCAGGGCCACATTTTTCTACACCAGGCTGACACTTCTTAAAAATCCTTTATTTCATTTAAATTACAGAAGGGATGTGGGCGTGGCTTAAACTAGGAGTACTGTGAGGAGTGCGGGAAGTGGGAACTCAACGGATTATAGACTAGGAGGTCAGTTAAACAGGCAATCAATCAGTATTCTAGGCTTCCAGACGAGCATGCTGATTGGCCCCCTGATGCTGAATGACTACTGAGGTTTAAAAAGGTGACATGGAATTGAGGTTGTAAAGGAAGAACTCGAACTGTGGGAGACTCCTTCCATTCCACATGCTCTGAGCTTCTGTAGCCTCAGCGGGCCAGATAGCCGTGTAGCCAACAGCGTACCCTATGGTGTGCCCCATTGCATATCCTATGGCCCTATTGCCGTACTCTAAACCGTTCCCTACACGGTACTCTTCTCCATACTCTACACCATACCCTATGTTATACCCTATGCTGTACCCTACATCATATCTTACCCCACACCCCACACTGTACCCTATGCCCTACACTGCACCCTACGTCATACTCTACACTGTACCCTACACCATACTCAACAGCGTACCCTATGGTGTGCCCCATTGCATATCCTATGACCCTATTGCCATACTCTACACCGCACCGTACACGGTACTCTTCTCCATACTCTACACCATACCCTACATGGTACTCTTCTCCATACTCTACACCATACCTTACACGGTACTCTTCTCCATACTCTACACCTCTTCTCCATACCACCTACACACGGTACTCTTCTACACCGTCCATACTCTACACCATACCTTACACGGTACTCTTCTCCATACTCTATACCGCACCGTACACAGTACTCTTCTCCATACTCTACATCATACCCTACACGGTACTCTTCTCCATACTCTACACCGTACCCTACACGGTACTCTTCTCCATACTCTACACCATACCGTACACGGTACTCTTCTCCATACTCTACACGGTACCCTACACGGTACTCTTCTCCATACTCTACACCATACCCTACACGGTACTCTTCTCCATACTCTACACCATACCTTACACGGTACTCTTCTCCATACTCTACACCATACCCTACATGGTACTCTTCTCCATACTCTACACCATACCCTACACGGTACTCTTCTCCATACTCTACACGTACACGGTACTCTTCCATACTCTACACCATACCCTACACGTACCTCTTCTCCATACACCTACACTGCCCTACACGGTACGCTTCATACTCTACCCTACTGGTACCCTACACATACTCTACATGGTACCCTATGTTCTTCTCCATACTCTACACCATACCGTACACAGTACTCTCCATACTCACACAGCGTACCCTATGCCCCACAATCCTACTCTCATACTCTACACCATACCCTACACCATACTCTCTCCATATACACTATCCTGTGACCCTACCCTACTGTACTCGTACTCCATACTCTACACCATACCCTACACTGGTACTCTTCTCCATACTCTACACCGTACATACCCTCCATACTCTACTCATATGCTGTACTCCTACACCATACCCTACACGGTACTTCTCTCCATACTCTACACCGTACCCTACACGGTACTCTTCTCCATACTCTACACCATACCCTACACGGTACTCTTCTCCATACTCTACACCATACCCTACACGGTACTTCACCCTACCCTACACGGTACTCTTCTCCATACTCTACACCGTACCCTACACGATACTTCTCTCCATACTCTACACCGTACCCTACACGGTACTCTTCGCCATACTCTACACCATACCCTACACGGTACTCTTCTCCATACTCTACACCATACCCTACACGGTACTTCTCTCCATACTCTACACCGTACCCTACACGGTACTCTTCTCCATACTCTACACCGTACCCTACACGGTACTCTTCTCCATACTCTACACCATACCCTACACGGTACTGCCATACCTACACACGGTACTCTTCTCCATACTCTACACCATACCCTACACGGTACTCTTCTCCATACTCTACACCATACCCTACACGGTACTCTTCTCCATACTCTACACCATACCCTACACGGTACTCTTCTCCATACTCTACACCATACCCTACACGGTACTCTTCTCCATACTCTACACCGTTCCCTACACGGTACTCTTCTCCATACTCTACACCGTACCCTACACGGTACTCTTCTCCATACTCTACACCATACCGTACACGGTACTCTTCTCCATACTCTACACGGTACCCTACACGGTCTCTTTTTCCATACTCTACACCATCTTCTCCATTCTACCTACACACGCCCGGGCCTACACACGTACCCTTCTCCATAGTAGGCGTGCTGTACCCTACATCATATCTTACCCCACACCCCACACTGTACCCTATGCCCTACACTGCACCCTACGTCATACTCTACACTGTACCCTACACCATACTCAACAGCGTACCCTATGGTGTGCCCCATTGCATATCCTATGACCCTATTGCCATACTCTATACCGCACCGTACACAGTACTCTTCTCCATACTCTACATCATACCCTACACGGTACTCTTCTCCATACTCTACACCGTACCCTACACGGTACTCTTCTCCATACTCTACACCATACCCTACACGGTACTTCTCTCCATACTCTACACCATACCCTACACGGTACTTCTCTCCATACTCTACACCGTACCCTACACGGTACTCTTCGCCATACTCTACACCATACCCTACACGGTACTCTTCTCCATACTCTACACCATACCCTACACGGTACTTCTCTCCATACTCTACACCGTACCCTACACGGTACTCTTCTCCATACTCTACACCGTACCCTACACGATACTTCTCTCCATACTCTACACCATACCCTACACGGTACTCTTCTCCATACTCTACACCGTACCGTACACGGTACTCTTCTCCATACTCTACACCATACCCTACACGGTACTCTTCTCCATACTCTACACCATACCCTACACGGTACTCTTCTCCATACTCTACACCATACCCTACACGGTACTTCTCTCCATAATCTACACCATACCCTACACGGTACTCTTCTCCATACTCTACACCATACCCTACACGGTACCTCTCTCCATACTCTACACCATACCCTACACGGTACTCTTCTCCATACTCTACACCATGCCCTACACGGTACTTCTCTAATCTACTACCCTACACGGTACTCTTCTCTCTACACCATAGAACCCTACGGTACTCTCTCCATACTCTACACCATACCCTACACGGTACTCTTCTCCATACTCTACACCATGCCCTACACGGTACTCTTCTCCATACTCTACACCATACCCTACATGGTACTCTTCTCCATACTCTACACGATAATATATATTATACCCTACGCTGTACCCTACAACGTATCTTACTCCAAACCGTACCCTATACCCTACACTGCACCCTACACCATACTCTACACTGTACCCTGCACCGTACTCAACAGCGTGCCCTACAACATACCCTACACCACACTCTATGTTGCACCCTATGCTGTACTCAACACTGTACCTTGCACCATACTCTACATCATACCCTACTCTGTACTCTACAGCATATTCTACATCATGCCCTATGCTGTACTCTATGCTGTACCCTACACTGTACTCAACAGCGTGCCCTACAACATACCCTACACTGCACCCTATGTTGCACCCTAGATCGTATCCTACACCATACCTTATGCCTCACTCTGTACCCTGCACTGTACCTCTGTGCTGTAGCTACACCGTGCCCTACGCCATACCCTACACCATAGCCTACCCTGAAGTTTATTAGACTCTTTATTTTGGTGTAAAGTGATAGGTCTTATCTGCACGGAGTAAAGGACCATGCTCAAGGGCCCAACAAAGACAACTTAGCCAAGCTTGGGACTGAACCCACCACCCTGGGAACCATCACCCAGAGCTCTATCCACTAGGTCACGCCTGCCCCGAATGAGACTGGACCCTATGTAAGCCCTGCCCCAGTATCACTGGCCTCTCCTCAGATACTGCCGCTTTAGCATCTACTGCCAACAGTCCATGTCTCAGCTTCGTCTTTCTGTCTCCGGGTTTTCCGCTGTTCGCCTCCTGCTGTGCGAATACCGGTGTACCTCTTCATTTCACTAATGAACACGTGGCCCTCTTTAACTGGTGACTGATGTTTAGAAAATATCATCTGGTAGGACTATCATTCATAAAATGACTTGGCTAATACACGGTAGTACCAGCGTCGGTATTAAACCAGGCCTCTTACTCCCTCCACTGAAACGGCCAGTGGGAGCAGTGGTCGTTAACATACATAATCAACGCACGATAAATGATCTTTTCTTCACAGAGAAGTAAATAACAGAATAAAACATTATTCAAATCCAGAATGGATGTGTTATTTGTTTTACACTCCTGACAGACTTCACAGAAATTCACAGAGCACAAAAAAAAATGTCTCCTTGAAAACGTCTTCAAAACACCACAGCTACAAATCAACCGCAGCGTCTTTAATAATTAATAGAGCCAAACCACCGTATCTTAAAGCAGCCTGCTGAAATACTATGCAACGCCAAGGCATACAAGAAACGGGCAGCTCAATTTTAGAAGCAGTGCACTGTGAAAAAATCATTTCCACATATAAATGCAATTAAAATGTAAACCAGATTTCCATGTATGAACCTAGCCAGTGCTACAACTGTTAGCGCACTAGCCTAGCATACAGTGCCCCCCCAATCGTTATCAACATACTACGAGAAATAATAAATATTATAACGTCTGATAAATACAGCTGTCACTTAAAACCATCAAACTTCGCTCTACACCAGTTTCCTACCTGCTAGCCCAGCCAATGCTATGACTAGCATTTGGTAAAGAATCTTACTTGCTAGCCTAGTTAAGCTAAGCGTTACAAACTAACACCCAGCTGCCTGAAGATTACCCCACGAATATCCGCCCATTGATGATAAATGTGGTGTAGGCCTGCTGAAGAAGCTTGTTCAGCTGGTGGTGCTCTGTTCATGTTGAAGGCATTTCCCTGAGGTAACCATGTTTAAACATCCAACGTGCTAGGTATGTGTTCTACTTTCTACCCTGCTGAAAACAACAGTGCAGACCAGCATGGCTCCAGGCTTCCTGGTGACCAGTATTTGGTTTTTGAACATGCTTTTGCTGGTGATGCTAGTGACCAGCACATGCTATTTTTTGCCGGTTAGTGATGGTGACTAACATAAACTGCTTTAGGCCGGTTGGTGATGGTGACCAACAAGAGCTGTTTTTGCCGGTTAGTGATGGTGACCAACATAAGATGGTGTTTGCCGGTAAGTGATGGTGACCAACATGAGCTGTTTTTGCCGGTAAGTGATGGTGACCAACATAGGATGGTTTATGCCGGTTAGTGATGGTGACCAACATGAGCTGTTTTGGCTGGTTAGTGATGGTGACCAACATGAGCTGTTTTGGCTGGTTAGTGATGGTGACCAACATAAGATGGTTTTGCTGGTTAGTGATGGTGACCAACATAAGATGGTGTTTGCCGGTTAGTGATGGTGACCAACATAAGATGGTTTTGCTGGTTAGTGATGGTGACCAACATAAGATGGTGTTTGCCGGTTAGTGATGGTGACCAACATGAGCTGTTTTTGCCGGTTAGTGATGGTGACCAACATAGGATGGTTTATGCCGGTTAGTGATGGTGACCAACATGAGCTGTTTTGGCTGGTTAGTGATGGTGACCAACATGAGCTGTTTTGGCTGGTTAGTGATGGTGACCAACATGAGCTGTTTTGGCTGGTTAGTGATGGTGACCAACATAAGATGGTGTTTGCCGGTTAGTGAGGGTGACCAACATGAGATGGTGTTTGCTGGTTAGTGATGGTGACCAACATGAGATGGTTTTTGCCGGTTAGTGATGGTGACCAACATGAGATGGTGTTTGCTGGTTAGTGATGGTGACCAACGTGAGCTGTTTTTGCCGGTTAGTGATGGTGACCAACATGAGATGGTTTTTGCCGGTTAGTGATGGTGACCAACATGAGATGGTGTTTGCTGGTTAGTGATGGTGACCAATATAAGCTGTTTTTGCCGGTTAGTGATGGTGACCAGCATAAGCTGTTTATGCCGGTTAGTGATGGTGACCAATATGAGATGGTGTTTTCCGGTTAGTGATGGTGACCAACATGAGATGGTTTTTGCCGGTTAGTGATGGTGACCAACATAAGCTGTTTTTGCCGGTTAGTGATGGTGACCAACATCAACTGTTTTTGCCGGTTAGTGATGGTGACCAACATCAGCTGTTTTTGCTGGTTAGTGATGGTGACCAATATGAGACGGTGTTTTCCGGTTAGTGATGGTGACCAACATCAACTGTTTTTGCTGGTTAGTGATGGTGACCAACATCAGCTGTTTTTGCTGGTTAGTGATGGTGACCAATATGAGACGGTGTTTTCCGGTTAGTGATGGTGACCAAGATGAGCTGGTTTTTGCTGGTTAATTATGGTGACCAACATCAGCTGGTTTTTACCGGTCAGTGAAGGTGACTAACATCAGCTATTTTTTACCGGTTAGTGAAGGTGACTAACATCAGCTGTTTTTTACCGGTTATTGCTGGTTTGTGCTAGATCGTGCTGGTTGATCAAGTAGAGAAGCACGATCACTGTGATCAACCAGCTTCACCAGCAAGGTTTTGCTAGCTAATCAGCAAACCCAACACCGGACCAGATTAATCAGCATCGACCAGTCTGGACTAGCATGGATTTGATGCCGGTCTAAGCTGACCTGGTGGGAGGGTGGAGGGCAGCCAATGCAAGCATTCGGCAAACCGTGTTACTAAAGTAAAGCAGCTGAATGTTGCATAGGCCTGCTGAAGAGGCACGCACCTGCTCTGGTGTTTTTACAAAGCTACAGGTGTTAAAATGTGGTCTGCACATAAACAGAGCTGCCGTATAATCAGAATTCAGCCTGTCACTGCTACAACTGTTAGCATTCTGTCCATGACAAAGAGTGCACAGTGCTAGCCTTGCCTCCCTGAAACCAATTTCCATCAGCACAATACAGAGAACGGCATCCAATACAACACCCACTGCGCTAACGGAGCCTGCTCTCTTCTTTCAGATCAGCTGCTCTGAGAATATCTCCCGAGCAATGACAACAGACAAGCTGCCGTCTCAACGCAGCTATCGATGCTAACACAATAGATACACGAGAGCGCTAATGCTAATACGCGAGGACATGAGTGTGGAAGGTGCCTGGGAGGAAGCGGCTGTGGGAGAGAGTTGCATCAGCAG
Source organism: Prochilodus magdalenae (assembly GCA_024036415.1). Lineage (NCBI taxonomy): Eukaryota > Metazoa > Chordata > Actinopteri > Characiformes > Prochilodontidae > Prochilodus > Prochilodus magdalenae. The sequence goes on along the minus strand of JAMWET010006632.1, from coordinate 104,891 downwards.
GGTAAATATTTGAGTCAGGCAGCTGACAGACACTCGTCCTCCGCAAGAGCCCAGAGGAGAAGAGGCAGCATTGTGAAGGATGACTCATCATAATTAGCCGCTATAGTCTCAGGCCTCCCCCTTCCTCTGCTCTCTCTCTCTTTCCTCCTCCTCTCCTCTCGTTTGCTCAAGCTCTGTTTCGGCCTCTCCTCTTGTCATTCCCTCTCACCCTCTGTCTCTCTTTTAGCCCAAGGTTAGTATCTAATTACTCGGACAGGGTGCCAGTCATTAGCGCAGGCTGATGTGTCATGGCCACCTAAAAACCTTGGACTTGGAGTGCAGCACTTTGCTTCAGACTTCAGTCTGGCTCTGGCTCTAGTCTGAGCTTAGCACATTCAGACTCACTGGGTTGTTCCCCAGGACGGCGCCAGGGTTATTGGGCTAGGCATGTAGGACTCGGATTAGGGCCTTGGAAGGTGATGAAGTAGCACTGATATATGATGTGTGTTCTAAACCTGGGAATGATCACGACTCGGCTCGTTAATCTGGGTAAATAGCCGGGTACCTGACGAGCTTGATTTACCTAATTACACCTCAAAGGCTCCAAATACACTCATCATGGGATAAAGGTTGCACCCTGAAGGAATCAACCGACTGGAAGGAAATTTGGTGGGAAGGTTCGGATTGAATGATACAAGGAATGAGTGAAGTTTCACGTTCAGGCGTGACGTAGGGTTGCCACCCGTCCCGTAAAATACGGAATCGCAATATGTTCCCTTTGATATGTCCATAAATGTGTTCCGTATTTCCGTAAATGTCCAGAGTTCCCCCGGATTCAGCTCAAATACGGGATACACTTTATTCCGTATTTCCGTAAATGTCCGATAAACACGTATGTCACACGTGATTGGTCACACTCTCCCCCAAACAACTCCCAACACCCCCCCACCCCCACCGGAATCAGATCACATCTGGGACGCAATTTCGAACACATGTCACTTGCACTTGACCACACCCCCCCCCCCCCTCCCCCGTCCCTTATTTGGCAACCCCAGTGTGACGTAAGCAAGGATTGGCGTTATCGCTGTACCGGACTGACTATATAAGGTCGTCCTGACCATATAAGGTCATGCTGTCCATTTGGACTCGTGGTGTTGTGTTGGTAGCATCCTTTGCATGTGCAGTATGCCTCAGAGACGAGTTTGAGAGAGGTCGCATCGTATGGCTCCGGGAAGCGGGTTGGTTTGATCAGCGTACTGCACGTCTAACCGGTGGCGCCGACACTACGGTAGTTTGCTGTTGGTGGCAGTAGATAGAAGAAGGCATGCATCAGAGATATGAAGAAGAGGGAGACCTACATGAACCGCGGAGAGAGAACCAACAAAGCCTAGTGACCCATCAGCTACGATTGCGAGCAGTGATGTCCTCCCTGAGTCATCCTGCTAGCACCATAGGCAGACGGCTGAACTACATGACCGTTACGACGTTTGTCCTTAACACCACGTCAACGTCGCCGAAGACTGCAGTGGTGTCGTACCAGACTGTCATGGAGTGACTCAGAATGGCAGCGGGTCATCTTCAGTGGCGAGTCCCGCTTTGACTTGGTGGAGATGCCCAACGAATCCGTGTGTGGAGGCACCGTGGTCAGCACCAAGATGAACTCCACCCCTACCGCACCATCTACAGGAACTGTGTGAGGATATTCAGTCTGCATGGGATGGATTATCACAGGACACCATTAGGAACCTCCACAGCTCCATACCGAGACGTCTGGCATGTTGGGTTACTTCTGTATGTGTAGCTCCAAATGTCTCCTGCTGGTGTGGGTTCATGTGACTAGCGTGCTAATAGCACCCTCCATCGTCCAGCTTGGTGGAACAACCTCCCAAATGGTAATGTCCCTTACCTGGCTGGAAGACTCGGCCCTCAGGTGGACAACAACTGCTGTCCATTATTGAGCTCCTCATCATCTGGCATTTACACATTGGATTCCTGCGCTAGGTATACAGACGGATCACCGCACCGCATGAAGTCTACACACCCACACAGGCTATCTTTCATCTCAGCTCCCCCCTTCCCTCTCTCTCTCTCTCTCTCTCTGTCTCTGTCTTCTGCCGACATCAATCAGATGATTATACGCCACAGAATTCAATATGGAAACCTGCTGAAACGTATTGGACACAGAGACTACATCTCCCCCGATGGCTCATACGGATAGAGGCAGCATCCTCAGCTCATAACGAGCGGACACTGGGGCCCAATAGATGACCCCTCACAGCACAGGGGGAGGAGAGGACAGTGGGAAGCAGATTATTCAATCTGAATTCACTCGCCCTCAGGTAGTTCAGCCTCGGGGAGCTGATTCACTAGCCTGATTATACCATGTATGTTAAACTGAGTAGTGAAATGGCCTATACTATGGGATTATTTAGGAAATTAATAAATCTATACTCAGGTTTCATAAATACAGAACTGTGGGATTATTGGAGAGATCATTATGGCTGTGTTGGGGTCTGTTTAGTACAGAACTATGGGATTATCATTGGGATTCATAAAACTGTGTTCAGGTCTGGTTAGTACAGAACTGTGGGATTATTCTGGAGATTATTAAAGCTATGTTCAGGTGGGCTAAATACAGAACTATGCGATTAGTGTAGAGATCAGTAAAAATATTGTTTAGGTCTGTTTAGTACAAGAACTGTGGGATTATTCTGCAGATTAATAAATCTGTGTTCAGGTCTGGTTAGTACAGAACTGTGGGATTATTGTAGAGATCAATAAGAGCGTGTTCAGGCCTGGTTAGTACAGAACTGTGGGATTATTGTAGAGATCAATAAGAGCGTGTTCAGGCCTGGTTAATACAGAACTGTGGGATTATTCTGGAGATTAGTAATTCTGTGTTCAGGTCTGGTTGGGCAGAACTGTGGGATTATTCTGCAGATCAATAAGACTGTGTTCAGGTCTGGTTAGTACAGAACTGTAGGATTATTGTAGAGACCGATACAGCTGTGTTCAGGTCTGGTTAGTACAGAACTGTGGGATTATTCTGGAGATTAGTAAATCTGTGTTCAGGTCTGGTTACTACAGAACTGTGGGATTATTCTGCAGATTAGTAAACCTGTGTTCAGGTCTGGTTACTACAGAACTGTGGGATTATTCTGGAGATTAGTAAATCTGTGTTCAGGTCTGGTTAGTACAGAACTGTGGGATTATTCTGGAGATGAGTAAATCTGTGTTCAGGTCTGGTTACTACAGAACTGTAGGATTATTCTGCAGATTAGTAAATCTGTGTTCAGGTCTGGTTAGTACAGAACTGTAGAATTATTCTGCAGATTAGTAAATCTGTGTTCAGGTCTGGTTACTACAGAACTGTGGGATTATTCTGGAGATGAGTAAATCTGTGTTCAGGTCTGGTTACTACAGAACTGTAGGATTATTCTGCAGATGAGTAAATCTGTGTTCAGGTCTGGTTAGTACAGAACTGTAGGATTATTCTGGAGATGAGTAAATCTGTGTTCAGGTCTGGTTACTACAGAACTGTGGGATTATTCTGGAGATGAGTAAATCTGTGTTCAGGTCTGGTTACTACAGAACTGTAGGATTATTCTGCAGATGAGTAAATCTGTGTTCAGGTCTGGTTAGTACAGAACTGTAGGATTATTCTGCAGATGAGTAAATCTGTGTTCAGGTCTGGTTAGTACAGAACTGTGGGATTATTCTGGAGATGAGTAAATCTGTGTTCAGGTCTGGTTACTACAGAACTGTGGGATTATTCTGGAGATGAGTAAATCTGTGTTCAGGTCTGGTTACTACAGAACTGTAGGATTATTCTGCAGATTAGTAAATCTGTGTTCAGGTCTGGTTAGTACAGAACTGTGGGATTATTCTGGAGATGAGTAAATCTGTGTTCAGGTCTGGTTACTACAGAACTGTGGGATTATTCTGGAGATGAGTAAATCTGTGTTCAGGTCTGGTTACTACAGAACTGTAGGATTATTCTGCAGATGAGTAAATCTGTGTTCAGGTCTGGTTAGTACAGAACTGTGGGATTATTCTGGAGATTAGTAAATCTGTGTTCAGGTCTGGTTACTACAGAACTGTAGGATTATTCTGCAGATGAGTAAATCTGTGTTCAGGTCTGGTTACTACAGAACTGTGGGATTATTCTGGAGATGAGTAAATCTGTGTTCAGGGCTGGTTACTACAGAACTGTGGGATTATTCTGCAGATTAGTAAATCTGTGTTCAGGTCTGGTTAGTACAGAACTGTGGGATTATTCTGGAGATGAGTAAACCTGTGTTCAGGTCTGGTTACTACAGAACTGTGGGATTATTGTAGAGATCGGTACGGCTGTGTTAAGGAGATAAGGCTGATAGGCCAAAGCACTCACAAAAGACAGATCCATGAGCAAACAGAGCAGTCCTCCATGCCATGGTGTAGATCCGAAAATCAAATAAACTGCAAACTGAACATAATAGTGTTCCACACACAACTCCCAACATTCCAGAGGAGCTGAGCCAACTGGCGTTCGGGGACAGGACGTCCCGGCACAGACTTTTCAGCGCGTGCAGGTTCATCCAGACTGGCCTGGGACCAATCCAACTAATTATCCTCGTTCAAACAGACAAGTGCATTAACGGAGGCACATTTAGGAGTTTACTGTTAGGAGTCCCAGTCCCCGCACATAAACGCAGCTCATTTGTTTGGCCGTGATGTGATTGTACGCCGCTTTGTCACTGATGCCGGTTAATCACAATAACTCTGGGAATATCGGGATTCTTACAGCTTCTACTGCAGCGGCCCCGTTAACACTGCTGCGAGGGCACACAGCACCTCCTGCTTTACTCCTCGCTGTGAATGACTTTATCACGGCACAAGCCTTGAGAGTGGCTGGTGTTTCATTCGGATGTGTGATGATTAAGCACAATCATAATGTTCCCTTTTATTCTGAGAGAGACATCATTTCATAGCTCCGGCCGCTCCCGCCCCAGGATCGTCCGGGGCCTGAATGGACTAATGAATTCAGCAGCAGATTCAATAAAGTGCTTTGGGTATAAGCTGCCTTCATAAATCCAATCAGTGCAAGTGGAGAGGCCGTTATGAATGCGGGGGCTTTAACTCGAGCCAGGATCAATTATTACCGCACCTCCGAAAAGGACAAACACAATACATCCGGCCGCCTCCACCCCTGGACCTCCATAAGCCTACTGCCTATAAGCCTACTGCCTATCAGCAAGCTGGAAGGAAGGAAGTGGGGAATTATAGTCGTACTGGTTTCATACACTGCACCCCAAAAGGGCCGGGGCTGTTGTTGTTTTGGTTTACTGTGCTCAGCCTTGTGATGGACTGGTGGCCTGTCCAGGGTGTTTCCTGTCTTCAGCTAAATGAAAGCTGGCATAGATCTCAAGTTGCCCCCCCTGCCCCAAGTCAGTCACCTGTGACTGAACTGTACCTAATAGTGTGCAACACAATACCAGCTGTGATTGTTTCTGGATGTAGCCACATCAATGTTCAGAGACTCTTACATCAAAGATTGCCCAGTTGGTCCAGATTTGGTGGATGCCTTCCCTGATTCACTTCCGAGGAGAGTTCCCTGTAGTCTGGGATTTTAGCCACTGCTGGTAGACCCGTATGACCGTATGCTTCCATACACCTGCAGATTCAGCTACTTCCTTCACACTATGGTCTTTGGCCACGCCCACATGCTCAGTCACTCCTTTCAGCCAATCATTAACATCTGCTCTGGAGCCATCTTCCACACATGGAACGAGCCATTCCCTGCACTGTAGCGCCTCCTCCCAATCTATGGGTCCCGTCACTCACACCCCACAGGGCTTTATAGCCCCATCGTCCTTGTGCAGCGCCATCTGCAGGAGCCTGAAGTTACTACCACCTTAAACATGCAAAGTGATTTGCTTTTTTGTCCAGTGATCTTAATTACATCATAGTTAATCTAGGGTTAGAATTAGGATTAGGATTATTGGTCATTTTTTTTGTCTTGGTGTTTCCTTAGTTGGATTTGGACCTGGCTTTTCAAATTAGCTAGTGACCGTAATCACGTCCACTTGAGGGGAATTTAACTCCCATAATCTACTATCACACTCCCGCCAGAAAATAAAAGCCTGGCAGCCTGCAGCTGCATCCGAGGTCTGGAGAGCAACATGACTTGGTGAAAATAAGAGGGACTGACTTCAAACTACAGGATTATAGGGGGTTATGCTCTTATAGGGGGTCTCCTCCCACACATGACTTGTAGCCTTCAGGAAACTGGAGATCACAACCTTCAGAATCTGATCTTTGAAGGTCTGTAGACTGGTGGAGAAATAGTTAGGTCAGGAGTGATGTGCCCTCCCCCAGCCATCACATTGCCCACTTTCAAGAAACCAAAAACACAGACCCCCACATGATCAGCGACTCAACACCAGTGTTAATGAGGAGTTACTGAGGAGTAAAGTCGGCTGGTCAACAACCCCAGCCTCTTTATTCTCTATAGACTGACCAATGCAATGAGACACTCTGGATCAGCCGCACATGAGCCTGAGGTCAAAATGTCTATGGACAGGTGTCAGTTCGAAGGTTCTAAAGCCCCCCCTCTAGTACTGAGCAGTTGAGCATTCAAGCTGCGCTCTCTGAAGTGATGGTGCTCCATCCCTGACCTTTGGGATAAGTTGGAGTAATCCAGAACGGATCATCCAACATCAGTACCCGAGATCACTAAAGCTCTTGTATGCCATCAGATCCTCACAGCAATATTCCAGCATAGTGAAAATCCTAGTGTAAAGCCTTTCCTAGAAGAGTAGAGGCAATTGCCGCAGGAAAACGAGGCAGACTCACTTTAAAGGCCTTCAGATCAGGTGTAATTGTTGATGAGAAGGTGTCTTCATGCATTCGACCCTATACTGTGATGTAATATCTTGAGTCCCAGTGTGGTATGGATCAAAAGATTAGAACCCGCACCTTCAACACTATTCCTCCACTTGTTTTAATGAGCTATCAGTGAAATAATTAAAATTAGACATTATGAGGCATTTCAAGACCTTTTGGAGAGATCGTGTAAGCCCACATGTGTACAAGCCGGTCTAATGGTCAGCGAGTACCAGCAGAATCATCAAAACGCCGTATTCCAAAGAGGTTTCGAGTTATTTTTGATCAAAACACTTTAAAAGACTGCATCTGCGGCTTAGGGCTCTCCAGATTGGTCTGGGAATGGTCTCCGATGAGGTGTATCCACTGGCTTTGAGGGTTATAGCTTCTGGTTTCTGAAAGCAACAGCTTACGGCAAGTCTGACTTCAAAGCTCACCGCTACGTCTGAATATCAGCCAGCATGCTTCATATTCAGGGTTGAATTAGGGCGGTCTGGACTCTGGGGTGGTCCGTCCATTGTTCTGAGAACACCAGCAGCTTCTTCCATGTGTCTGGACTCTCGTTTTCTCAGTGAGGAGCTTCTTGAACAGCTACACCTCCTTTCAGACCTCCATAGTGTCGAGGTGTCTCCTCACAGTGGAAGAAGGATGGACAGAAGCACCTGTGGGTGTTCTCAGATCTGAAGCCAGAGTGAAGCTTGATGTCCTGCTCTCTCTCAAAGATGTAATGGGGTTTGGGTTGGTCTGGGTGGTCCTCCAAGTCTTCCAGGTGGTTGATAGGAGTCTCATTTTCTGGGTATCAGAAATGAATAATGTGCTGGTCTTTCTTGATGGTCACTATGTCAGATTCGGACCACTCATTCTTGCCATGTTTTGGCCGGGAGACTGTCAACACTCCACATTTGTCACCAACCAATCAGCACGTCCTTGAACAAGTTCATAGGCTGCTGGAGAGGAGGGTCAGGAAACTGTCAATCATGGCTGCTGAGCCGTTGGAACCTTTGGAACCTTTGGTAGGCACTCCCCGTTTCATGGAGGGGACATTATGGACTGTCTACCCTTCAGACAGATCCGGAGGTGACGAATGTGTTAGCATGTAGCCTGCCAGGTTCACTGTATGGAAACAGATGCTATGAAAACTCTCCATACATGGTGTCATGCTTAAGAGGTGGAGATGTTGCCGCCACAGGGTGGTGGAGCCTATCCCGGTGCTCATTGGGCCGAAGGCAGGAAACACACTGGACAGGCTGGTTGTCACATGGTAGACACACAGGCATGTGCAATCAAATCTAGTGCAATTTAGGATCTCCAGGTCACCTGACTAGCATGTCTTTGGACCATGGTAGGAAACCCAAGCACCCAGAAGAAACCCACACAGACAGTGGTAGAGGGTCAAGGAAGCCCCAGCAAGGAACTGAACCCTGGCTGTTCTTGCTGTGAGGCTTGCAGGGTGCCACCATGTTGCCCTCCCCTTTACATCCACAGTACCCCTTCATTACTGTATATGCTTTTATTGCAGGCCTGAAGAGGTGAGGTTACCGCACTCTTCTCCGTATACTTTGTTATTCCGAAATAATGGAAGCTCAGTGACGCGCCCTGGCATTGCTGGCCCATCTCTCTCCGAGGTAACTTTCCCTCAACTCCAGAGGATGAATCAAAAATCACCAGGATGCCATAAATGATGTGGAAGCGCGGCCCTCTTTTCCGAAGCCGCCGCTGTCAGCAGTTCTGACGCCTTGACGGCTTTGATAGCGCAAAACATTCCGATTCTTTTTTTAAAAACCTTGATCTCCCGTTTCTAGATTGCGGCGTAATTAAAATCGGGAGGAGACGGAAGCGAAGGGGACGTGTTGTATTTTCACCTCAAAGTTTGCCTTATCAGTAAGCTCTCCGAGAAACGTCTTCCTCCCCTCCCGAACGGATCATTCCGGCGTGATAAAGCTCCTCTGAAGACACTTTGTTTGAAAGTTACAGTAATGAAATTCAGCACGGCCCTCTTTATAAAAATAAATCAAGTGGACTCGAGCATGAATTAGCAGAAATGACTCACTGCAGCTTTCCTTTGGCTTAAAACTGGCACCGTTGCTGACACGGACCCCCTATTTTCCTAACTTGGACACATCCTGTCCTCTCCTTTCCCCTCTCTCTCACATAAGCAAACAATAACCTGGTCCATTGTTCGGAGAAGAACCATGAAAAGCCAATCCCAAACAGAAACGAAATCAAGGGCCTGAGATTCCAGAGCCTTTGGCTTGGCTCCGAAGGGCCTCAAACCCGACACGCACCCAGTGTTAGCCTGATAATGACTAGCTAGTGCTAAGCAATGTTTGTTTATGCTCGCTGCTAACAGAACATCACTGGACAGCCCAACACCGTTGGGCCTTCTAAGACCTTCTAACCCATCGGTGCAGTGAAACACCCACACACTGCACTAGTGAACACACAGACCCTAGGGGGCAGAAAGGTTGGGACTGGGGCTGCCCTATCCATGGCACCCAGTGAGACCTTGGGGTTTATGTCCCTTGCTCAAGTCGTCTCCTATCAATTCAGGGGATTGAACTGGTGACCTTCCGGTCACAAGGCTAACATCCAGCCCTCAACGTTTACAGAGGCCTGTGGCATCACCAGGTGAACGCAAGGGTGGTCCTTTACCAGATCTCTCAAGCTACCAGCCCACGGACCACTCGCAGCTGCTTCATATGACCTGTCAATATGGTTACAATCACCCATAAGTCTGTCCTCCAGGTGTTTCCAGGCAGGTTCGCTTCACCCTTAAGACACTTCCCACAAAGCAAGGTGAAATGAACTGATGCTAATGATGCTAAAATGCTAAACCAGAGCGCTCCATCAAGAACCATTCCGAAGAGAACCGTATACAGCATCAACCCAACCCACTTAGCTATTATGCTAATGTAGACTGATAGCTAAATCGAAGCAGTGGACACGGCATGTCAGAACCAAACATCCAACCAATCCACTTAGAGTACAGAATTCACCACGGGCGGAGGTTCTCACATAGATGGTAGGGACATGTCCCAGCCAGTATTC
>JAMWET010006632.1:87500-90000 GCA_024036415.1 Prochilodus magdalenae | reverse complement strand
TAGCAAGAACGAGGACGCGCTGACAGCGGCTGCCGAAGAAGCCGCGAGCGGAGATGACGGAATGAGTGGATTTATAAGCTTGTGTGATTTGATTGGTGGGGGGGAGCTTACGGATTATCTGTAAATGGTCCCTCTGATCTTTCATCTCAAAATCCCTCTGAGACCAGGACATTGCTGGCCTGTCCGTGTGTGATACACTGCCTCTCGGGCCCGATGCCACAAAAGGGTAGACGTGGCTGCGTTTCTCGAGGGTAAATAACATGGTACATCCTAAAAGATGCTCAAAGAGAGCGCTCTCGGAATAACTTCATCTGCTAAGCTGTGTATTTTCAGTAACAGGATGAAGTGATTTACTGCCCTGCTAAAGAACACATTACAGCAAAGACCACATGCCGGTCTGAATGGATCCATGTTGGTTAATGCTGGCCTGGTTCTGGTTTAGCTGGTCGCCTGGCTTGGGCATGCTAGCTCACTACCATACCAGCATCTGAAGCATATGCTGGTTTTGCTGGGGACCAGAAATGGCGGTACATGCTGGCATAAAAACCAGCATGACTAACATAAACTAGCATGACTAGCATGACTAGCATAGACTAGCATGCCACTAACAAAACCAGCATACGTTGTGTTTTGGCTGCTAGTATGCTAGTCAGCAGCACCACAAGCTAAACTAGCCAATCATTGCTGTTGGGGCTAAACTTTGCATTTCCATTTTTCTCATTTTTTGACATTCTTTATACATACCAGCTGGCCTTAACGTGGGGTAAAACTAAATAATGAATGGACCAGCAGGAAAAAAATTCCATAATTTAATCCCATTCAAAGCTAAGTAGTTTTTTTTACCATCTCCTGGAAAGTCAGCATTTGTGAGATAGCCATGTTATGTTGGGTTTTGAACACTGGTATGCTGGTAAACCATCATGACCATTCTGGGTGACCAGCACCAGACCAGCACTAGACCAGTAGAAATCAGTGTTGAGGACTATAGACTCCAAAAAGGAGGAAATCTTTAAGGGGGGCTCTTTAGAGGACTGGTCTTTAGACCAGTCACAACGTCACATGACCTTGGTAAACCAATGAAAGGCAAGGCATGTCTTTTGACACGTACGTGAGCCAATGACACACATAATACTGGTGGAAATGAACATTTTAAATAGTTCATCCCGAAGAGAGGACTAATAGGTGTCCGTCCAGGTACTGCGCCGGACGGAGGACTGGCAGTTGAAAAACTGGTTGGTGTAGCTCAGCAGCTAATACCGCTACTCACCAAGGAACCACCAGCACATGGGAGACTGGGGTTTGAATCCCAGTCTGGGTGACTTTGCTGTGCTACACCAATAAGAGTCCTTGGGCAAGACTCCTAACACCACACTGGTCTCCTTGTAATATGATTACCCTTGTAAGTCGCTCTGGATAAGAGCTTCAGCTAAATGCCGTAAATGTAAAAACCGGTCTGCCCATTGCGTGGCCACCCTAATGCTAACAGTTTGCTCCTGTGTATGCTAACCTGTATTTATTAACAGTGTATGCAGTTTGATAACTCTGCCATCAACACTGCTCTGCAGTTGCTCACACTTTACTGTAGGCTAATTGCTAACACTCAACTGTATATGCTAACACTGCAGTGTATATGCTAATCTTGTACTGCACTCACTAGCACTGTTTTCCTAGCAAACCACTTACTATATTCGCTAACACGCTACCGCATTTGCTAACACAGCCATGCTAATCATGTACTGTACTCACTAACACTGTACTGTATCTACCGTATACTGTAATTGCTGGCTCACTGGGTTCGTATATTTGCTAGCATTGAACGTGTACTGTTTTTGCTAACACCGTACTGAACTTGTTACTACCTGACTGCCTTTGCTAACACGATTTAGCATCTTGCAGGGGTTTTGCTTCTAGGCTTCAGTCTCAAATGCCCTTCAGTTCATTAAGACATAACCAGCAGAGCGTGGCTTCATCATGAGTGAGCTACGTGTACCTAGAAGGTCTTTTCTCATTCTCATCTGAGCCTCTTAAAAGGGCAGAGTAACACAGGTACACACACACACACACACACACACACACACACACACACACACAGGGGCGGCATGATTAGAGAGAAGTGCAGGGAAAGGTGAGGGTGTCAAATAAAATCTTGATGGGATAAATGGACAGATGGCTTGATAGAGCCATGGGTGGTCAGGTCAGCAGCGAGCAAAACCCCTCACTCACCATGTGCTTCAGGATGCCACTTACGAAACCATCAGCAAACAGCTGCACTGCACACTGGCTTTATGAGGTGTCCCAGAGAGAGCGTGTCCTCCACAAGGCCGGGTTCATCCGGGAGCTAATGGCTACTCAGGTCCAGTGATACAGCAAACACACCCATACTAAGCTTGACATATAGAGTAGGGATTTAACTGGGTCGGGAATTTTGGCCATTACGACTATAGTTTGTCTGACTGTAGCCTGACACTATTCTGTTTGAATCTGACTGTTACTCAGTAAT
>JAMWET010006632.1:52500-85000 GCA_024036415.1 Prochilodus magdalenae | reverse complement strand
CTACTGCTTATCATCAGCTAGCAAGCCACGCTCTTATACACCATGGGTTTTAAAGGTTCTTTAGTAACGACCAAGGTTCTATATAGAACCGTGAACACTCAAAGAACCACCTGCAGGCTTAAATGGTTCTTTGCATAGTGAGATTGTTCTACAGATTGATGGAGGTTCTGTTTTATGTGGGTGTATATAGAATCGTTTTGAAAAAGGTTTTGAGAGGCTTATTGTTATATGTTATTGCTTGTCATAATAAAGGAACCCTTTTGGTTCTATATGGTATAATCTTCTAAAATGTATATGGTTCTATATAGAACTTATTTCCTCTATTCCTCTATTGCCATGATGCCAAGCTTGTGTTAACCGAGGAACCCTTTTTGGTTCTATAGACAGAATTTTTAGGAAAGGTATATTGATTGTATGTGTATATTGTACATGGAACCTTTTTAAAAAAGGGTTCCTCTATTGCTACGATGCCAAGCTTCTATTAATAGAGGAACCCTTTTTGGTTCTATATAGGACACATTCCAAAAAGGTAATATAGAAGCATATACAACACCTTCTCAAAAGTCAAAAGACCAAACAGTGAGCATGCAAATGGTTCTAAATAGAACCATTGTCTTTACTAAAGAACTTTTGCAAAGTTCTCTATATAGACCCAAACAGAGTTCCTACTATTGTTACAATAGAACAACTAACTTTCCTAAAAGGTTCTATATACAACCATATGCGTTCTGAAAGTTGTTCTATGTAGAACCAAACAGGGTTCCTCTATTGTTACAAGCTTGACAATGTAACAATAGAACAATTCTTTTTAGCGAGGTTCTATATAGAACCAAATGCCTTTCTGAATATTGTTCTATGTAGAACCAAACAGGGTTCCTCTATTGTTACAAGCTTGACAATGTAACAATAGAACAATTCTTTTTAGCGAGGTTCTATATAGAACCAAATTCCTTTCTGAATATTGTTCTATGCAGAACCTAACAGGGTTCCTCTGTTGTTACAAGCTTGACATTGATTCTCCATGAACCTGAATATATTTGTTCACTACTGTACTCACAAATCCAGCGGTTCTAGATATACAGCCTGGATATACGTTATACAATAATGAGAAATGGTTTTGTTCACTGTTGTATCGTTCTTGTGTATGGTTAGCGAGTTAGCTTAATAGCCATACCAACATCTTCCAGTCCACTCTCCATCATATCATTCTGCATGGTGGTGCTAACGGCTAACATCCAGGGCTAAGAAGCATACAGCCTCCTCCGATACTCACCATCAGATCACCCTAGGCTCTACTCTTATCACCCAGAGTGTAATAGGTCACAGGAGCAAAACAAGCTAGCTAGCGAGAGATGCTAACAGAACTGTTTTTGCCTTTCCCTTATGCTTACTGAAGGAAGCAAGTTCCACACGCCGTGGAATTTGCTTCATTCACTGGAATTTCATTCATTGGAATTTGCACTCACCAAAAACGTCTACGTTGTGAACCACATTTAGCCCAGAGTTTTCCCTGGTTCTCCCAGGGCGTTCTCGTTAGGAGGTCCTGTCTGGCCCCAGGCCGCTATACTAGCTAGCTTGTATGCTAATCAGCCTGTTTTGTCCTTTTAGGCCTACACTTCACTGAAGCTGTTTTTCTTACTGGGGTGTGGCTAAACTTCCTTTCAGGGAAAACACTGAGCCCAAGACGTACAGGCCGATATCATGCTGGATGGGGTTTCGAAAGGGGAAAACTGGGGAATTAATCTGATCCGATCCGAATGAATCCTGAACCATCGCTCACTCTGATGCTGTTAGCTCGGTGCGTTTTCCTGTAGGGGTCGTAGAGTGAATGAGCACTCTTAGAGGATCTCCGGAAATGAAGTGCTGAGGTTAGCGATGGCTCGCTTTGGTGGAAATACACAACATCGTTGGTGATTGATGGTGAATTGTACAAAAGTAGATTGGACCGCTGAACACAGCAGTGTGCAGTATGAGCTGACATGCTTAAGAAGTGGAGAGGATACGGTATTGTTAGAACACTAGAACAAAAGAAGGGGAAGACATGACAGCACCGAGGCCAACAATAACGACAGCAATGCAGCCTCTAATTAGCATGATATCATTTGCATAGTGCTAATCGCTGGCCATTCATTTACAATCATTGTTAGCCAGGTTAGCATTTTAATGGCATTAAACTGAAGAGCGCTGTAGGATGCCGCGTCACGTCTGAACTCTGAGATCCAGCCATTTGCAAAGATGAGCTACCTTATACTCTTATATCCAACATAGACGAGAAGGAGAGAGAGAGAAAGAGAGAGAGAGAGAGAGTAGGAAGTAAAAGAGGGATAGATGGAGCAGGAAAGAGTAAGAGAGGGAAAGATGACTCCATCAGTCGGAACAAGTCGTCCAGGTCCTGCAGAAGCAAAGCAGCCCTGGACCATCATACTACCACCACCAAGCTTCACTGCTGCTGTGATGCTCTTATGGTGCAATGTGGTGTTGGCTTTATGCCAAATGAGACAGGACCAAAATATCTCCTTCCATCTTTGATTCACCACTCTGTAGACCACCATCTTAAAAGTCTTGGGGGGTCATCTAGGTGGAGACTTTTTGGAGCCTTGCACCACCCCCATGGAGGCCATTTCTGCCCAGTGCCTTTCTTATTATGGAATCATCGTGTACACTGACCCTAACTGAGGCCTGCAGTTCTTTAGATGTTCTTTAGAGTTCTTTTGTGACCTCCTGGATGAGTCCTGATACTGTTGGTAGGCCAGACATTCCTGGGAAGGTTCACCACTGTTCCCAGTTTTCCCTATGTGTGGATCACATTGTGGATAAATGGAGGCTCTGAAAACGGCCATGTAGAAATTAGAACTACTGATGGACTCTAGTACTAACACTGCATGAACGTCATCTCACACCAACAGTTCAAATGTTGCATACGGGCCCTTTAAAGTATCCTGTCCCCACGCTTTGGTGCTGCATCCGAGAAATCCAATAAACACCAACACCATTCCTGGGATCTGTGTTCTGGATAATTACTGACAGGGATCAAGTTTCAGCAGAAGACTGCGGAGTGTTCTCCAGCACTTTCCGACGATGTAAGCAGAGACGGTCACGGATAATTAATCCGGGCGAGGACTGTGTGGAGACAACAACTGCTGTATGAACTGCTAATGGATGAACTGAACAGCAGAGCATCAGGACAGTCAATGCAGATTTTCGACATCACTGATCCTCTACAAGCGCGACCGGAATGCTTATTGTCCGTATGAAGCTTGTGGAAAACGAGTTACACTGAACTAACAGCATCAGCCACCCTTACACTCTCACACAGACACAGGCCACCCTCAACCGAGCAGGGGCAGGAATATCCGGCCCTGTGGTTAGAAACCGACCGATTATGGAAAAGACAATCCAGGCTAATGGACAGAGCTACTGTCCTGGACAGCTATGTGATGGACCTAATGGGAAGTGTTTCCAATAAAGAGGCCAGTGGGCAGACGTTCAAGAGAGCCCAAGGCCTCTTTTCCAGTAGAGTGGCCAATTAATGGAAGTACAAGGGGTGGTGTTTCTAATAAATGGTATAGTGCTCGCTCACACGGTACACACATGGTCAGTATTCTTCCTCCTAGCCTTTCCCGCTTCACCAGAAACCCCCAGCCACTAAACCCGGCCCCTTCAATGTGCCGTGAGTGGCGTGTGTTCTCTGCCGGACAGTTCCAGGTGCTGAAGTGCCACTGATGTTTCATTCACCTGCTGCAGACCAAGCCAGCCTGTAGTTCAGGAATTCACCTGCAGCTACGTCACCTCAGCATTTCAGTTACACTGTGTGAGAGAGACAGAGAGAGAGCAGGAGAGAGAGAAAGAGAGAGAGAGAGGGTGGGGGTGGGGGTGGGTATGTGTATAGGTGTGTGTGTGTGTAAACATCCAGTAACAGCCACGTCAGTAGGCACCTTTCAGGCCCCTGAGAAATTTCCTGAGGAATTCATTAGATCCCTGATGATCTAATAAAGATGGAGATCGCCGTACGCGGACAGATGCTCGGTACAGAATGCAGGCAGGCTGAGCCAGCTGACTCCAGCAGCCCTGCAATTCATTACAGCCTTACAGGGTCCTCTGCAGCCTGTTAGGGCCACGGAGCATCCCCACACTCCTCCACAGGGACCGTTTCTCTCTCCTCTATCTGTGATCCTCCCATCAGAATAACACTTCGGGGAACGAACCCGTGTGTAGACCTGTGCTGGTTAACCGAGTTACACCGAGTGTACCGAGTTACACCGAGTTACACCGAGTTACACCGAGTGTACCGAGTTACACCGAGTTACACCAAATGTACCGAGTTACACCGAGTGTACCGAGTTACACCGAGTGTACTGAGTTACACCGAGTGTACCGAGTCACACTGAGTTACACCAAATGTACCGAGTTACACCGAGGGTACTAAGTTACACCGAGTGTACCGAGTCACATTGAGTTACACCAAATGTACCGAGTTACACAGAGGGTACTGAGTTACACCGAGTTACACTGAATGTACCGAGTTACACCGAGTTACACCGAGTGACCAAGTTACACCAAGTTACACCGAGTTACACCGAGTGACTGTAAAAACTCTACATAGTGAACAGACTTCATTCAAACCACAGCAACACTCTGTAACCCGTCCCATGAACCCTGCATTCATAACGCACTACTGCATGCATTCACGAGGCGTTATATAGCACCAAGTTATAACCGGAGCTTGTTTAGTTAACTCGGTTACTTAATAACGCAGGAGTATGCAAATGCAATGTCAGGTTTATAACGCCTTATAACCTCTGCACATGAGGACACTGTAGACCCTAAGGCTATAATGCACTATAACATGTTATAGAGGTCTATGACAGGTCATTAAGGCTTTAAGTGCTTCATTGTAATATTGAGTAAATGTCATTTCAGTACATTACGCCTTATGAAGTGTTATAAGTGGGATATGACACCGGCACTTAGAGCTCCATGCATTTCTAAGGAGGTTTATTTATACTGTTATTCGCTCCCTCTCTTTCTCCCCCTCTATCTCTCTTTCTCACTTCACCCTTTTCCTCTCTCTTCCATCTCACTGTCTCCCTCCGTCTCTCTCCCTCTATCTCTCCCTCCCATCCGCTCTCATTCTCTTTTTTTGTTCCTCTCGTTACACTCGAGTGTACCTCAGTTACATCGAGTCACATCGAGTTCCACACTCTTCCTGTGTACAGAGTTTCTTTCTTTCTCTTTCTCCTCTTTCTCTTCCACTACACCAAGTGTATCAAGTTACCCCGAGTTACACCGAGTGTACCGAGTTACATCGAGTCACATCGAGTTACACCGAGTGTACTGAGTTACACCAAATGTACCGAGTTACACCGAGAGACTTTTCTGTTCCTGTTTATTTTCTCTCTTCCAGCTCCTTTCTCTCATAATCTCTCTCTCCAATCAGTTTTCACTTCCTCTTTCCATCCCTCTCTTCTCTCTCTCTATCTCTCTTTCACCTGATTCCTGCTAATGTAAGCCCATACCGGCCTCCCTGTTTCACTCGGTGGACAACAAAGGCAGCAGTCAGAGGAAGGGCTCTCGAACCTACGATCCTGAGTCAACTCGACTGAGAGCTCCTCCGGTTAGGTGGGCTCTCCGACCCTCTGAGCTATGAGGGCGGATATGGAGTTATATCACATAATGGAATAATCTACGTTCCAAAAGGGGGCTACACTAAAGGGCCCTATCCTACACTAATGACCCCATTATCATTATCCGGGAGAGGACGTGAATACATTGTCATGGAAATATCTTGGCTACGCCGGGACGATCAAAGGAAGTCACGAGTCGTCCCGAGCAGGCTTGAGGAGGGTTGGCTTAAACCGGTGCGGATTCTAAATGCAGGGATTAGTTTGATAGAGCGGGAGGAAAACTCACGAGGCCCTGCAGCACAGCGAACAAAGATCTGCCACAACTGCCTCCATTCTGCCTCTCTTTGTTACTGGTGTTTTTTTGGGTTCCTGTGTTTCTCCTGCTCAGTTAATGGCGCGTATTCAACGCCTATTAAATAAAAAAAAAAAACTCTCTATGGAGAAGAATAGCGCGGCAGTGTAAAACACGTTTCGGTGGGCCCCTCAGGAGACGCTTTCAGCAGTTAGATATGGAGAACGGCTCATTAAAATACAAACAAACTGCCGTGTCTGAGTGTGTGCTGTCCATAATGGATAAGCGGGCCTTCTCTATTCTAATCCCTCTGCGGCCGGAAAGAAGAGGCTGGGAATAAAGTGCTAGAGTAAGAATTTAACCCTTGAGCTCTTGGCTATATCATCAGGTGAACTGTTGTCTGATCCGGGACAAACTCGGCTTCTCGGCAAGTGAAGCCAAGACACAATGGCCTGGTCACTTTAGCAGGGAGGTCTAAATAATGTACACTCATCAACAAAGAGCTGCACCCAGAAGGAATCCAACCCCAGGAATGGGACTTGGTGGGTAGGGTTCACAGCCCTAAGTGGTGTAGCAAGGACGGGTCTTATCGCTGTACCTGATTGACCTACCAGCCATGATCCGAGACATTGAGCGAGCAGTGGTGCCCTCCATAAGTCATCCTTCCAGCACCATTAGCAGACCGCAGTTACAACCACTGCCCTTAAAACTACGGCAACGTCAACAAGGACTGCTATGGTGTTGTGCCAGACTGCCATGGAGTGACTCCGGATGGCAGAAGGTCATCTTCAGCGCTGAGTCTCGCTGTGTGTGGGGACACTATGGTCAGCGCCAAGATGAACGGTTTGTTGTCACACATCATTTGTCCAGAAGGCCTGGTGTCACTCCACCTCCACCCCGACTGCACCATCTTCAGGAACTGTGTGAGGATATTCAAGCTGCATGGGATGGATTATCACAGGACACCATTAGGAACCTCTACAGCTCCATGCCTAGACGTGGAGATAGGTAGATCAGGTCGGTAAGGTTGTGGGCTTAAGAAAAATGTTTTGTGGAGGGATGAGACCAAAGTAGACATTCCTGGTGTCCCATCTGTGAAACATGGTGGTGGTAGTGTCATGGTTTGGGCCTGTTTTGCAGCATCTGGACAAGGACGGCTCACCATCATTCATGCACCAATGCATTCGGGACTATACCAGCAAACTCTAAAGGAAACTATCAGGACACCTGTCCATGAGCTCGCGGGGGTCACAGGGGTTGCGTAGCAAGACAACGACCCTAAACACACAAGTCGTTCCACCAAAGAACAGTCTTGGTAGAGTAAACGTAATGCTCTGGAATGGCTGAGTCAAAGTCCTGACCAAAATCCAATAGGAATGTTGTGGAAGGACCTGAAATGAGTAGTTGAGTTTGGAGGAACGGATTAAAATTCCTTTAGGCTGATGTGCAGGACGGATCAACAGTTACCGGAAGTGTTTAGTTGCAGTTATTGCTGCATGAATGCGTCATAACAGATACTGAACGCATAGATTTCGGTATCTTGGATCATTATCCTATTACGTCTAATTTGGGTGTCTCATTTATTTAAATTATTTTTTTCTAGATTTCTTTATATTCCATATTTCCTATATCCTGTGCCTCAGGAACTTCCGTCAATGAACTCATCTTCTGTAGGTTAAATCAGCCTAATCTTTTGTTTTCAAGGCCTCTTGCTGTGTGTGGTCAACGTTAAGTAAAAGCTCTAGATGACCCTCACAAAGGTCACCACGCAGGCTACCAAAATTGGAGCTGGATAAAATTTAAAGTTTAGCCGTCCGCAGCTAATCACTAGACTCCGTTCCGTAGTGAGAGACTGGCATTTTCACATTTCCACCCTGACACAAATCACCTCATATCCTCTACGGGATAAAGAATAAAGGTTAGCATTGTCTGCTGTGATCTAATCCCTCATTCCGACAAGTCCAATTGGTCACACGTCGTCTTCTACTGCCCTGGTCGCTGTGCCGCTAATTTGACAGAGACCCTTCAACATCAAATTCGCTTTAGGACTCTTATTTTGCTGGATCTTTATTCTGAACATCTAACCTTCTTAAAATGAACCATAAATCAGGCTCAGATCTGCAGTATGTGGAAGGTCATGTCAGTGGGAAGGCCTTCCAGCATCGTGGTAGATTTGGATCAGGTCCAAAAAGCTGTTCGGAAGACCTTTGGCGCTCCATCTGAAGGTCACACCGGGAGAGCTGTCAGAGGGAAATGGCTGTCAGTTAGAGCCTCTGGTTCAGCAGGGACTGTGGAGGAAGTTCAGTTGTCACTCACTTATGAAATAAACATGGTACAAATGCACTCGCCAGGGTCAACCGCTGCCCCCCGTGGAGCGCCTTGACATCATAACAGGCTTCCCTTTCACAAAGGCAAGCGAGACTGCCTGGAAATGAATGGAGGGTAGTTGGGAACGGCTTCAGAGGAAACTCCGGCACAGCCAAATGTCCACCTACACAGCTGAATTGAATTCAACACTGGTTTGGCCCTTCCTTTTTAACACTGTTTTCATACTTGAGGTTTCTCCTGGACCCAAGACCATTCTCACCGAAAGATCGGAACATTCGGTCGCCGGTGGGGATTTGGGGGTTGGGGGAGCTGGGAAACTTGGTCCATCTGTACAAATATGCTCAAGTTCTCAAAGTATTGATACTGAAGCTATTGATACAACACATCTGTATAGTTGTCCGGGACAAAGAACTCAGGAATAAACACAAACGCTACAAAACACAGGAAACAAGAACAGAAACACGGCTCAGAACTCACAAGAGAAAACCAAAGACTTCACAAACAGGCAGGGCAAACAATGGAGTCTTATGGCAGTCCTAATGAGTTCAAGATAAGCTGCAGGTGTGGGAGTGGGTGGAGCCAGGGTGGAGCAGGAAAAGCAGTGCAATAACATGAAGTCCCCAGAGGGGGCGTTGTGTGACAAAAGGGAGAAGCAATAAACAAAGTCAGAGGCAGGCAGAGGTCAGTCACCGGAATAGCAGTCAGCGAGGCAGACAAATCAGAAGGGCTAGATGAGAGGCAGAGAGGAGGAACGAAAAGAATATCAAAGCCAGAGAGACACGGCCAGAAAGGGAGAGAGCCAATAGAGGTGGTCAAGAGCAAAGGAGTTCAAAACCAGAAAGTAAACACAGAAAGAAGGAACGCTCGGAAACGCCAGGTTCGGGAAAACTTTGCAGCGAGGAAGTGGACTGTGGGGCTTATATGCTGACATTAAACTAGAGACAGCTGGAGCTAAAACTCGGCTAGGGGCATGTGACTGTGAGGTCATCAAACAAAGCCCTCTGGGAAGTTGAGTCCGGGAGAGTGAAGGAGCGGGGAAGGCCAGGAAGCCTGACAGTAGTGATGCCAGGGTGTGAACCTGGTGCGGGGGTCAAGTCTGAAAGCACACAGAGACCTGTGGTATTATGGACAGTGTGGCTTGAAAAGCTGGTCTGTTCATAAATGAATGGAGCTCCAGTGGGTGATTAAGGTGTCGCCCCCCTTGACCGATGACCATTAGAGCCTCGTTTAATAAATTGCTACCCTTAATGATTGGGTAGTGAACTGTTTGGAGCTGTTTTCCTTTGGTTAATAAGGGTACTTGTTTATTTATTTATTTATTCATGTATTTATGTTTTTTTTTTCTTCACAAGTTGAAAACGCCAGCTGCCCTTTACATTGTGTTAGACTGCCTTGTGATAAATGGAGTGAACGTATCTCTTATGAGCTGTCATGTCTACTTAGATCACAAGTAACATCAAGGGGCAGACCCTTTTCATACAAAGCCCCCCCCCAGCTTTGGAATAACCCTCCAGTCACAGTTCAGCACTCAACCACAGCCTCAATTACGTCTATGCTAAAACCTATTCAAGCCTTTGGTCATTAGTATTAGCGTTAGTTAAGAGGTGCAGGTCGGGGGGCACTGAGAGGCAGCATTAACTGAGGATGTTGGTGCTGCTGTTCCACTGCCCTAGGGTGGAGGGTGGAGGGCAAGGGCACTGACTTCTTGGGGTGGGATCAAGTCTTTGGAACCTGCTGGCTTTCCCTTCTAGTGATGCTGTAATAGTCTGGCGCTCTGTTAACATCCTGTTCCCAGATCTTCTAACAGAACCAACTGGCCATGTGTTTCTTTGCTATGGCTGAACAACTGCCCATCCTGTGCTGTCAGCTGCTGTTACTTTATTTGCCTCGACCGTGTACCCTCCATGGAGCCCCCTGCTGTCTAGTACTGTGTGCAACACACTGAGTTCTCCTCTTTTTCTTACTAACAGATCATCACCGTAGGCTTCTAATAGTTACTGACGTTCATGGTTGGTAGGAGCTTCGTGGATGAGCTCCTACCATTAGTCACAGGTCCTTACAGTAGTGATCATTGCTCAAGATGTTAGCCTACAGGATATCCAGAAGACAGCCACCGACACTAACCAACAAGGCTAATAAACTAACCAGGTATCTTTGAAGATGCAAACTGTCGCCATGGTGACAACCCCTGGGCAGCCACTGCTCACTGGTCTAGGCCTTTTCAGGATTCATGCCAATGTTGTGGGCCAATTGTAAGGCACAATAAAATGGACGTCCCGCATTGTCCCAACCTAGAGCTCTGAAGAACAGACAAATAGATGAAGGGACAATACGGGACGAGTCCCAACTGTGCATCTCCTGAAGAGGACGCAGAGTGATTGCACAGCTTAGGTTGTTAGGGAGTACATGCAGTTTGGTGGCTGTAGGTTAAAGGAATCTCTAGGGTGGGGTGGGTGGGGGTGATAATGAATGGGACTCTATGGGAGAAACGAGGGGATGGGGGAAAAAGGTGTGGGTCAGACCAAGATTGGGCTGAGATACTGTCTGTGAAACGGTGTCTTTGGGAAAAGCAGAGGTACAATAGATGAACGTTCACGTTCCCATTAGATTCATCCCAAATGAGGAAAAACTGGGAATGTAACCGAGTGGTTTCGGAAACCCAGTCCAATTAAAACGCTGTATACAAGCACACCATTCCAACCATTCCTGATCAGACATTCCGGAATTGGAATGGTGTCAACATCTTGAAAACTGCAGACAAAAATGTGTACCTGATGGTTCTAGATAGCTCAGTTGAACATTAAAGAGAGCTTGCTGGGGTTGTTCTATTCAGGAATACTTGTTGTTCAGGGACCCCGTTTTGTTCAAGCGTGCTTTTTTTTCTTCTAGTGATGAAACGAAAAACTACATTAGGGTTTTATAAAGCCCTTTGAAGCCCGTTAGTCTTTGAGCATAAAGGCCTGGCCAGCCAGATCCAGAGTCGAACACCTGGTAGTACAAACAGAGAGGCTCGTTCTGCATGAAATATTATTCTACATGGTCATAATTACCCCGTATGCAAATATGCAAAATTTGTAAGTCTACAAAAGTCCCCAACAGGTTTGTTTTTATGCCTGCCCAGCAGAGATTAGCACAAATGAAGGAATTCCCAGAAGGAGTCCACCAACAGGAATGAAACTTGTCAAAGCTGACACTGTGCCAATGATACAGGGATTATCCCTGTACCTGACCGACCCCACAGCCATGACTCTGGACATTCAGCGAGCAGTGGTGTCCTCCATGAGTCATCCTGTTAGAGCCAGCACTACTGTCAGACATCTGTACAACACTGTAGGACATGCACTTAACACCATGTCAACGTCAACAAAGACTGCAGTGGTGTCCTGCCAGACTGTCATGGAGTGACTCAGAATGGCCGCCGGTCATCTTCAGTGATGAGCAACGAGTCCGTGTGTGGAGGCACCGTGCTCACCGTGATTTGTTGTCACGCATCACACATCCATATAGCCTGGTGTCCCTTCACCTCCTCCCCTACCGCACCATCTGCAGGAACTGTGTGAGGATATTGAAGCTGCATGGGATGGATTATCACAGGACTCCATTAGGAACCTCTACAGCTCCATACCGAGACGTCTGGCTGGTTGGGTTAGCAAACATGGCGGCCCGACTCCATACTGAGAGACAGACTTCTGTATGTGTAGCTCAGTAAATATTGATCATATCAGTCTAAATGTATCATCAGTTATTGATCCTGGTCACCTTTATCTTCCTTCCCAACAGCACCGCACTCCCACACCTCCATCTGGGTGCAGCTGTTGTTTGATGATGACTGTGAAACCATACTTTGGGACTGTCATTGTGTTATGGAGCTCAACACAGAATATGGAGGCTATAGAGGTAATATATACAGGGGTTGGACAATGAAACTGAAACACCTGTCATTTTAGTGTGGGAGGTCTCATGGCTAAATTGGACCAGCCTGGTGGCCAATCTTCATTAACTGCACATTGCACCAGTAAGAGCAGAGTGTGAAGGTTCAGTTAGCAGGTAAGAGCACAGTTCTGCTCAAAATACTGCAATGCACACAGCATTATGGGTGACATACCAGAGTTCAAAAGAGGACAGACTGTTGGTGCA
Organism: Prochilodus magdalenae; assembly: GCA_024036415.1. Classification (NCBI taxonomy): domain Eukaryota; kingdom Metazoa; phylum Chordata; class Actinopteri; order Characiformes; family Prochilodontidae; genus Prochilodus; species Prochilodus magdalenae. Next base: position 72,619 of record JAMWET010006632.1, on the reverse strand, counting down.
CGTCTTGCTGGTGCATCTGTGACCAAGACAGCAAGTCTTTGTGATGTATCAAGAGCCACGGTATACAGGGTAATGTCAGCATACCACCAAGAAGGACGAACCTCCACCAGCATCACGTAGTGACCTGGCCACTATCCTGCAAGAAGAATGGCTTAAACTCCCTCTGACCACTGTGCAGGACGCAGTATATGTCATTCCCAAGACCAACTGACGCTGTATTGGCCGCAAAAGGAGGCCCTACACCATACTAATAAATGATTGTGGTCTAAAACCAGGTGTTTCAGTTTCACTGTCCAACCCCTGTACATATCACAGGACCTAGAGAACTACAGGATATAGGCTTCAGTCTTCGATTGTGTTGTGGTGTCTGGTGCATTGTGGGTAATCCTGTCAATAACTGGCATACTGGAACATAATCCATCATGCTAACGATAAAGCACTGTCGTAGTGCCCAACCCTACTAGATGATTACACTGGAGGAATCAGTATTCAGGAAAGTCCACTTCAGATCCATGTTTCACAGCATCATAAATAAAAATGATTTAATATACATATATATATAAACAACTGCCAACACCAATTAAACCTGTTACCTGTATCAGCGTTCCAGCCTGCTGCTGGAGGAAGCCTGCTTTCCTATAAGCCAATCATGTACCATGTCCTCCGAGAGGGCTATCGGAGAGCCGAGCGGTCTGAACTGGGCCGGTTCTCTCCTGAGCGCGGATGAAAGAGCTGCACTTGACGTGCAGTCGATACAGCGCCCATCAAACCTCCTCCTGCAGGAGAGACTCAGCATCACCGCTGATCGATGCGCCACAAAGGCACGCGCACACACACCCGCACACGGTCCTATCAACATTTTAATTGCAGCGCTCATCCCTGCTTTAAAACCTTCGGCACACCGGGAATCTGGGACGATAGCATCAGCAGCTGATCCATCAGTCAATAGCGGCGGCCATCGGGAACAGCACGCGTCCGGCCAAAGACAACAGCTTCGGCATCGGAAGAGGAGAAAAGCATCAATAGGGAAAGCACTTGTTTCATTCATTCGTGTTCTGAGCTTCTTGGGTCATGTGGTGGGGGTGGGGTGGGGGAATGAGGGTGCTGGTGCCTATCCCAGCGCTCACTGGGTGGGAGGCATGACCCGCTCTGGACAGGAGGCAATGTAGCATCTCCAACACACCTGCATGTCTTTGGATTGAAGGAGGAAGCCCACACAGATACCAGGAGAACATACAAACTTCACCCAACCGGGAACCAAACCCGGGCCCTTCAAAAGCCAACAGCATTCCGCACTGTGCCACAGTGTCTCCCAAGCAGCATGGTTTTCATTCTGCTTCCCATCTGGAAAACTCAGGTGACCATCCCAGAATCCAGAATGTGCTTGGGGTCAAAATTTTGGAGGTGGTGGAAACCCATGTGCGAAGTCTCATGAAAGGAATTGGAAGCCGCTACACATTACACCCAAGTCTTTCTCGTTCCAAGGCTTCTGGCGCCCACACATTACCGCACTGGGGCGTGCCCAGCCCAGAGCTCCATGGGTGGTAGGCAAGAAACACCCTGTACAGGCTACCAGTGTGTCACAGGACACAGACACACACCTAGGAGGCAATATAGCATCTCCAACCCACCTGCCAGCATGTCTCTGAACTGGGGGAGGAAAACCCAGGACGTCCCGACTGGGAATTCTTGCTGTAAGCCGACAGCGATCCCCACGGTGCCACACAAGCACAGTTAAACACGCTTTGCATTCTGCTTCCCACCGGGAAAACTGGTGACCACCAAGTGACAACTCAGGACCACTCGGAAAACGAGAAGCAGAAAATGTGACCGCCCTCCGAGACTGCACTTCGGAGGTACGGAGGTCTTTCTCATCCCAAAGGCTTCCGCCGCTTCCACATTACGGCACTTGAACTTACGGCATTGTAACTCCATTTCCATCACTCTCTCTCTCGCTCCCGCAGTAAAGCTCTGCTATCCAGCTTTGGAGAATTCCTACCCGTGGCATTACTTTGGGCTGTAAAAGGCGATTTTGGAGGCCTCGATTTTGGAGGCCTCGATTTATTCTGCACGAGCCGGAGTGTTTTCTGATTATGACCAAGTGAAGCAATTACGCCCCCGCAGCCTGTTCCTCTAACTGGCCCAGTGCGTTTTCCTTTAAGTCGCTCGGGGTTGATTAAAAATTCAGGCCCGTCTTAAGTCGCTCCGAGCCCGGGTGTGAGCTCCAAGCCGGAGAAGGTTCGCTTAATCTATACGCGCCGGGTCAGGGACAGAAAATCCCTGCTCAGTTCACGGGCCGCAATTGCGGACATCACCGGCCAGGAAAGTGAGCGAGCTGTGCGTGAAGCAAATGAGCTTCTGCCTGTTTTTAATTACACAGGAAATGAGTCCAAACCCCTTCTGGCACTCGGCCCCAGGATTACCCACAATGCCCCAGACACCACAATCAAAGACTGGAGGCTGTATTCTGTAGTGCTATACGTGCTATAGGCTCCCTCGCTGACTCTCTGTGTTGAGCTCTGTAAGACAATAGACTCTAGTGAGTGGAAGTACAAGGTAGGTGTTTCTAATAAAGTGGCCAGTGAGTGGAAGTACAAAAGAGGTGTTTCCAATAAAGTGGCCAGTGAGTGGAAGTACAAGGCGGGTGTTTCTAATAAAGTGGCCAGTGAGTGGAAGTACAAGGTGGGTGTTTCTAATAAAGTGGCCAGTGAGTGGAAGTCCAAGGTAGGTGTTTCTAATAAAGTGGCCAGTGAGTGGAAGTACAAGGCTTGTGTTTCTAAAAATGTGGCCAGTGAGTGGAAGTAAAAGGGAGGTGTTTCTAATAAAGTGGCCAGTGAGTGGAAGTACAAGGTAGGTGTTTCTAATAAAGTGGCCAGTGAGGGGAAGCACAAGGTGGGTGTTTCTAATAAAGTGGCCAGTGAGTGGAAGTACAAGGTGGGTGTTTCTAATAAAGTGGCCAGTGAGTGGAAGTACAAAGTGGGTGTTTCTAATAAAGTGGCCAGTGAGTGGAAGCACAAGGTGGGTGTTTCTAATAAAGTGGCCAGTGAGTGGAAGTACAAGGTAGGTGTTTCTAATAAAGTGGCCAGAGAGTGGAAGTACAAGGGAGGTGTTTCTAATAAAGTGGCCAGTGAGTGGAAGTACAAGGTGGGTGTTTCTAATAAAGTGGCCAGTGAGTGGAAGCACAAAGTGGGTGTTTCTAATAAAGTGGCCAGTGAGTGGAAGTACAAGGGGGTGTTTCTAATAAAGTGGCCAGAGAGTGGAAGCACAAAGTGGGTGTTTCTAATAAAGTGGCCAGAGAGTGGAAGCACAAAGTGGGTGTTTCTAATAAAGTGGCTAGTGAGTGGAAGTACAAGGTGGGTGTTTCTAATAAAGTGGCCAGTGAGTGGAAGTACAAGGGGGTGTTTCTAATAAAGTGGCCAGTGAGTGGAAGTACAAGGGGGTGTTTCTAATAAAGTGGCCAGAGCGTGGAAGTACAAGGGAGGTGTTTCTAATAAAGTGGCCAGAGAGTGGAAGTACAAGGGGGTGTTTCCAATAAAGTGGCCAGAGAGTGGAAGTACAAGGTAGGTGTTTCTAATAAAGTGGCCAGAGAGTGGAAGTACAAGGGAGGTGTTTCTAATAAAGTGGCTAGTGAGGGGAAGTACAGGGTGGGTGTTTCTAATAAAGTGGCCAGTGAGTGGAAGCACAAGGTGGGTGTTTCTAATAAAGTGGCCAGTGAGTGGAAGCACAAGGTGGGTGTTTCTAATAAAGTGGCCAGTGAGTGGAAGCATAAGGGTGTATCTAACAAAGCATGAGTTCGGGTACTAATGACGGATGATCGGTCCTGGATCCCTCCAACTCATCCCAAAGGTGCTAGAGGGACATCCGTCATTCCAGAGAACACAGCTCCACTGCTCCACAGTCCAAACCTGGGGGCGTAACCCAGCTCTAGCCCCTCCTGCTCTCTCTCTGTTTTCCATGCGTCAGTTGGTTGTAGCTGGATTCAGTATTCAGAAGGACGGCACGTGGTGTCCTGATGCATATGGTGTTTCTACCAATGGCCGTGCTGTTTATACATAGCGGTGCTCTGTAATTGAGTCCTGTCCTTCTGTGTGTGTTATTACAATCCAGTCAATAATAATCAGAATCATAGATTATTTAACGCACCCAAGCTGCAGGCAACAGATTTCTCCACACATGCGTGCTTTCATGGTAGAACTTCCATCTGTGTACGTGTTGGAAGGCAGCGAACCATAATTAAATTTTCATCAGCTCCATTAAAAATGGCGCGGAAGAAGAAACAGTCCACCAGAGCGTCCGGTCGGGAGGTAGCTGTTGAGAGGCTTTGTGAGTCAAGTCTATGGACGCAGGCTTTCATGTGTGGCCTTGGGTATGCTATACATATTGCAGTAAGAGGAGTAGATCATGCCTGCGAACTACAGGGGCAGCGGGTGAAACCAGGACACCTCAGCGTTCCGGGGGATTTGATGGAAAGAGACGTCCTATAGTCATATAAGATACACTATACTGCCAAATGTATTCACTCACCATCCAAATCGGTGGATTCAGGTGTTCCAATTACTTCCATGGCCACAGGTGTGTAAAACCAAGCGCCTAGATGTGCAGACTGCTTCTACAGACATTGGGTCGTTCCCAGGAGCGTGGTGAATTCCAGAATTCCAGCATGGTATGGAAGCCATTATGGAAATAATATGGAAACATGTACAACAGTGGTTCTTACCCTGTGGGCTGCAGCCCCCCAGGTGGGGTGTTAATACCCCAGTAACAAACATTCAGCCTAACACAGGCACGGCATTAGCCTCAACAACCATTCCCAAGTCCACCTCACCCCTACAGACAAGGCCGAGCCCAAATGAGGCCGAGAGCGACACAAGACTGAGACCACTAGTTTATGTTCTGGAGACCGGACTCAAGTGGTTCTCTAATAGAAGAGGGTTCCTTGCAGCAATGCCACTGAAGAACCAGTTTGAGGAACATCTCAATGGACGGCTCTAGAGTCATCACTGTGAAGAAGTTTCAGGAACCTCCACATGACGTTACCATGTACCGTTTAAAGCAGGGGTATCCAGTCGTATCTGGTGTGGCTGCAGGTGTTCATTCCAAATGAGCAGGAGCTCACCTGGTTCTACTGGATTCATCAACTCCACCTTCAGACAACAGATCACATGATCTCCTGCGTGGTTGGAATGAGACCTCCATCCACACCGGCCCTTTGCAGGTAAGACTGGACACCCCTGGCTTAAAGGTTTTCCCCGTAACCCACACGTCCAAGCCGTGCACCTTTGAGACGGTGCATCTTCATCTCACCACCAGTTACATAACAGTGCTGGGTGCAGCGGTACTGAGGCATGTGGCACAGCCAGGCTTGGCACTGCCTCTACAACGCCGCTGCTTTTAAAGAGATGAAAGATGCCCGATGAAACCTACGGGTACAACTCATTTCAGCAAAGCAGGGCATAAATCATCTCTCTGCCTCCACATCAACATACATCCCTCTGTTTCCACATCCATCGGCTTAGTTCTTATTTGGAGCCATGAATATGACAGGACGTCTCTGACGGAATGTCCGTGAGACAAATTAGATTTAGCAATTTTCTGCTCGCCGCAATCAAAGCGCGCAGCCGAGGCAGATCCGAGTCAGGCCATTTCTGCTTCTTCAGAGAGAGCGAGACACTCGGAGAAAGGTAGAGAGGAAAGGTACCGCAGAATACAGGACTATGCAAAAGTCAGGGACCAGATCCCACACCCGCCTCCAACACGAAGGCCTCCAACACGGTTGCTCATTAAGTCACCTGTTCTTTACTTTTGTACAGCTACTGCCTCTTCAACTTTTCCAAATTTCCATCCAGTCTGTTCTCCAGTCTGACATTCACACACGCAACTACCCAAGCTTCCCTTCGTTGACACTTCATCAGCAGTGGGATTGGTCATGCTGAAGACCTCGGCCCAAGTCAGAACTTCTGCCTCGCTAGAGTTGCCCTAGCCAACTGTAAGTGCCAATGCTGTGGATTGGAGGCATCTAGGAGCAAAATTACCTCAGCAGCTCACAGAGAGGAGCTACAACAGATCCGCTGAGTTGTCATGTCTGGCTTTGGACAGTCATCTCACTGACCTTCCCCCTGCACTGTCTAACTGACCTGTTCCTGGGTTTTAGCCGCCCTTTGGTGCAGTCAACAGAAGAGTAGTTGGCTTGTTCGGGAGTTCCACCACGACAGCCTAAAGGCTAGACTGATGTTGCCGAAGTTGAGGTATTTAAAACTGAAGTCGTGGAAAGTCTGGTAAGCCTGTTTGGTTAAACCGAGTGGCTGCTGTATGCCAGGCTTGCCTTTAGTGGGCTTAGCTCTGGTGTTTCGGCCTTGCTTTGGACAACAGCTGAGCCCGACTGGCTAGCTATGTTTACACATGGCGTATTGTAAGTGGTGCATGGGTCCATGGATGGTGGGCCCCGCGGTGTGACCTGGACAGAGCCCTGACCCCGATTACAGGGTTTCCTAACCCTGGTCCTGGAGGCACCCTGCTCTGCACATGTGAGTGGTGTCCCTGCTTTAACACCACATCCCCTGCAGTTCTGAAGGGGCTTGTTAATAAGCTGGTGAGTTGAATCTGGTGTGTTGGGAACAAGGAGAGCACTAAAATGTGCAGGGCAGGGCAGGGTGCCTCGCCTCTCGGTTCTCTCCCTCTCTGGACCTTCTTCCCCTTCTCGTACAGCTCCCAGAATTTACTGACATCTGACATCACTAATGCATGTCCCGAACCGACCAATCAAGGATCGAGTTCCAAATCACACCCTGCGAAATGGGAATGACTCTCAGAATCAACTCTTTGTAGACATGCCTGCTTGTTTGGCATTGCCAACCATTTCTGTTGAGTACCGAGCGGTCATCCTGTTAGTCTGTTGTTTGTACTTTGGTCCCTGTGACGCATTGGTGGCTTGTCCAAGGTGTTTCCCACCTTCCACCCAATGAGTGCTGGGAAAGGCTCCAGCACCCATTTCAACCCAGGAGGATAGGCAGGAGCAGGGGCAGCCCCATCCACGGCACCCAGGGAGCACCTTTCTCAAGGGCATTTCAGTCGTTACTGTTGGCGCGGGGAATTGAACTGGCGACCCCTCGGGTTACAAGGCTGGTTCCTTAGCCTCCAGCCCACAACTGCCTCCAAACTCGAGCAGGGGCACCCAGGAACCCAGGGAGCAATTGGCAGGTTAGGTACCTTGCTCAGGGGCACTTTAGTTGTTACTGTTGGTACGTGGAATTGAACTGGCGACCCCTCAGGTTACATGGCTGGTTCCCTAGCCTCCAGCCCACGACTGCCCCCAAACTCGAGCAGGGGCACCCAGGAACCCAGGGAGCAAATGGCGGGTTAGGTACCTTGCTCAGGGGCACTTTAGTTGTTACTGTTGGTGCATGGAACTGAACCGGCTGCTCTGGTTACAAGGCTGGTTCCCTAGCCTCCAGCCCACAACTGCCCCCAAACTCTCGACTCTGGTGGGACCCATGCACTTGGCGTTAGCTTTCAGGGTTTCAACCTGGTCGGGTTTTCTGTTTTGTTTGCCCAGCATTGCTCAGCGATGAGAAACACTGGTGTAGGTTTGTTATGAAAGACTGAAAGGAAGGTAGAAAAGGTAGAAGGTGGAGACTGATATGGACCAATCAGTAACTTGTACATAACAACCATTGTTACTGAACGCGACCGCAGTTCCTGCACTGTCCTGCACAGCAGGGCCCGAAGAAGCCTAGACAGCCTTCAGGAATTTGCTAGGCTTTAATTTCAGCATAACAAACTACTGGATGCTTTTTCCTTATCCCCGTTCCCAAGCCTGGTCTGGGAACACAGTCAGTCGACCGAACCTAGGAACCCAGGCTTGAGCCTCATTTGCATGCCGATCTGCTTTTTAGAGCATATCCGTCTCCAGAGAGCGAGTGCGGCAATTTAGAAGTGCAGTGCTCGAATGTACAGCGAATTGGAATACATAAAGCATCTGATGGACGGGCGCCTTCATTCTCCAGCCAGAGCTGATTGGTGAAGCAGAGAAAGCAGCGACATTAGAGCCCAGGCTCCAGGAGAAGAGCGATTCCAAAGCGAAAGAAGAAAGAAAGCCTTCCTCTGATCCTTTCTCTCTGGTAAATCTGGGATGCAACCGGCTCGGCTTTGTTTGGCAGCACTCGATTGGTTTCATCACTGTTTGTGAAGAACTGTGGACAAAGGCTCCTGACAAAACTAGGAGACAGTGTGTTACATCAGACCAGAGATGAAGAAGGCCACGCAGCCCTGTACCTGTGAACGGCTCTCGGCGCAAACGGAGGCAGGTTTCCAGATTGGGATTTGGGAGCTCGACTCGACTCGGTGTTTATCAAATCAGAGAATTCGTGCCTTGCGAAGCGGGTTCTCCTAATGTGATAAGGCCCTGCTGGGCTGGCCCGGGTCCTCTCAAGCCTTGCGGATATCTTTCACTCCAGCTGCCTGTGGCACAATTACACAATTAGCAATACCACCATGGACGGCGCTCCGCACAAGTTTTCCAGTCTGCGTGCCCGAGCGCAGCAAACATCTGCCGCCGCCGCGCTCGTGCTCCCTTCTGATAGAGGGAACCTAATTAATTTTGCCAGGAAAACTGAGTTATTAATTGCTTTGGGGGGCCAAAACGCCCCCCTCGCGCGACTTCTACACGTGGATGTGTGTCAGTGGATGCATTCTGTTGACGTCTGATAGGGTAGTATCAGCCACGGTGTCACTAGGCAGGCCGTTATCGGAGAGCTCCCTCCGTCTCGTTTGCAGATTGCACTTGGACGGCGTTTAAAGGAGCCACAGGATGAGTTTATTCCGTGTGTTAAGTTGTTCTCTGATGTCTAAATAAAAGGCATGTCGGAAATGCCCAGACGTGATTTAACACCCTGTGATTTGGTCCGGGAATAATACGAGCTGTTTTGCCTTTTTGCCGAGCTCCTGAATAATCTGATGAGCTCTGCTCAGAGTTCTGCTCTGATTGGCTGGTTAACAGCGAGACGCTACAGTGATGATCACACAGACACAACACGTCCGAGTAGACTAAACAAAATGAGCCTCTGTGTAAATATGCTCTGATCTCATACTGTTTAGCCAGCTATGCTAATGCTAGTTACTTGGAGCTAATGCTAGTAGCTAACTGGCCTATACTAGCTACTGGCTTTCCATCTGGACGTCAACACACCGTAGATCAAAGTTATTCCCCACTATGAACCTCTCAGTTCAAGATGATCTGCTTCAACCAGCAAACATGGCTGCTGCTTACAGGCTGCTGTTGGGGTTGTGATGCTAATAAAGGTGGAGCTGCTCCTCTCTTCAGTCTCCTCAGTGTTACACGCTGAGTGAAGCTTCTCCATATTCTCCAAGAGTTTGAGAAACCGTCTGGAGTGAAATGTGCAGAACAACTAACTCTGGATTAAAGTCGTCCAGGATCTTCTGGGAGCTGAAGTTGGGCTAAAGTTCCATTCTAGCACCTGTAGAAGCTGAGTAGTATTTAAGGTGGGACGGAACAGTAGATTAAGAAGCTGGTGAACAGGAAGCGACGGTTTAAAGATGAACATCAGGCATGTATCACGGATAGCTGGGTTCCGTAGGAAGGGAATGGAACATGCCAACATTCCCTTCACAGCCTGGAACGCTAGATTTCTCCACATGGTCCACCATGTTGGTTGCTGTTGCTCCGTTGTGGTCGTATGTAAATGTTGGGGGTCCTGATATTAATGAGTCTGTTCTGTAAGGTTCACAGTATGTCAGTCCTATGTCCCACTGAACTAGCTGCTCTGGGATGATTTAGGAATGCTGTTAGTAGGGTTGCCATGAGGGAAAGCTGGGCTTATTTACTGTGTCATCGCACCGTAGCTTTCAGGAAATGAGCAGGGGCACAGAGAACACCGGCTGCCCAAGGACTGTGCTGTGATCCAGCCAACAGGACGCCACCGATACACTGCAGCAACGCTGTAAATGAAGCCAGCAACAAATCTCTGCCATCCAGTCCATCAGCAGTGGGCAGCGTTCCAGGCCAGGAAAACTAAGCTGTCAACTGTTTCCATTATCCGCTCCCACCTGGAACAATCCCTATTACAACTGTGTGTAGCCTTTCCTTAAACACAGCCTCGAATTCCTGAACCCACTGGCCACTTTATTAGAAACCCCTACCGTGCCATTCCAGATTGCTGCCCTCTGTGAATGGTCAGTGTCTGACCAATGGTGAACAAGATAGAGGGCAGATGTGCAGCAACAGATGCTCTATGGTCAATACCTGTACACCAGTACAGTGCTACATTAGAGTTGTTTCCAATAAAGTGGCCACTGGGTGGAAATTATGAGAGGTTGTTGGTGTTTCTAATAAAGTGGCCGGTGGGTGGAAGTGCAAGGTGTTTCTAATAAAGTGGCCAGTGAGTAGAAAGTCCATGGCCAGTGAAAGTCCAGGGTACTAACGGCCAGTGAATAAAAGCCCATGGTGGGTGTTTCTAATAAAGTGGCCAGTGAGTGGAAGTACAAGGCGGGTGTTTCTAATAAAGTGGCCAGTGAGTAAAAGCCCAGGGGGGGTGTTTCTAATAAAGTGGCCAGTGAGTGGAAGTCCAAATGAGGGTGTTTCTAATAAAGTGGCCAGTGAGTAGAAGTGCAAGGTGTTTCTAATAAAGTGGCCAGTGAGTGGAAGTCCAAGGTGGGTGTTTCTAATAAAGTGGCCAGTGAGTGGAAGTACAAGGGGGTGTTTCTAATAAAGTGGCCAGTGAGTAGAACTCCAAGGGGGTGTTTCTAATAAAGTGGCCAGTGAGTAGAACTCTGAGGGGGTGTTTCTAATAAAGTGGCCAGTGAGTAGAAGTCCAAGGGGGGTGTTTCTAATAAAGTGGCCAGTGAGTAGAAGTCCAAGGGGGGTGTTTCTAATAAAGTGGCCAGTGAATAAAAGCCCAAGGTGGGTGTTTCTAATAAAGTGGCCAGTGAATAAAAGCCCGAGGTGGGTGTTTCTAATAAAGTGGCCAGTGAGTGGAAATCCAAGGTGGGTGTTTCTAATAAAGTGTCCAGTGAGTGGACGTACAAGCTGTTTCTATTAAATGGAGAGCAGGATGGAGAGCTACGTGTGAAGGAATAGATGTTTCTAATGAGGTTGATGGGGTTTCTGCTACCACAGCCAACACCAGCATCCACAAACAAGTGAACACAACACAGACAGTATCACAGCAGCGGACTCCGAAGGCCATTAATCCTTTTACTGTGGTGGTGCTGAGTAGAGGGGGATGATGAGGGTGAGTGGGCTTGTTTCGCTTTAGAATGGATTCAGGCACTATTATGAAACGGTTAGAGAAGCGTCAGGGGGACTGTCATATGGAAATGACACAAAATCACCCCCCCCCCTCCCTCTCTCTCTCTCTCCCTCTCTCTCTCTCGTTCTCAGCTGGAGCTACTACGCAGTACAAAGCATTCTCATTATCCAGTCACCCCAAAGAGCTCCGACTTACTTAATGAACAAAAAGGACAATCAGCATCAGCTCAAAAGCCAAAAGGGGAAGAGAGATTAGATGTGACAGCAAACGGAAGCGGCCGTTACTAAAAAGGCCCGGCAATCCTTCAAACGGAGACGAGCCAGGGGTGACGTAACGGCTAAGGCCCTTCCAAAGGACGCCGGAGAAGCACGAACACGGCCGATCTTTACTACTGTCTTTCAAACTTAGTCACAGCGTATGACAGAGAACTCACAGTCCTGCAATTTAAACCAGCCTGCGATGATTAAGGCACACGCGCTAGACCACAATTTCCAGTGACTTATGTATGAAAATTACAGTCATTTCCACACAGAGGCCAGCGTGTAAATAAACACTTATGTAAGCAGACGAGTTCACTTTCACTCGCCTACTGCATCTTCCATCATCGCTGCTGTCGGTGCGTGTGGAGAAGCGGTTTTGCCTTGATGGAGAGCACCACAGGCAGAGTCAGAAATAACCCTCTTGGGGTCAAAGCCTCTAAAAATACCTCCGTACCTACGGACGGAAAATCACACAGCGCCGCGCAGGAGCGCTTAAAAAACCATTTGCCTTTATGTTTATTGCGATGCCGACAGAGTTCGGATAGGAGGTACGAGTAGTCCGTCATTATACTGACCTGCCCGGATATTTTTATCGCGTTATGTGTAATAATAGCATCTGTAAAGGACAAAAGGAACCTCGATTTAGCCTGCTGTTCTGCCCTGATGTTTACTTGAAAGCAGGTGTACGAGTGACTCCAGAGATTTGCTGAGCCATTGCCTTTACGGTCAGTTCTGTAAAAGCACCGTGTGTATCATTAAACTACTGAAACGGCAACTTCAGGCCCAAATCATTTCTAAACTACTGAACAGAGTTAGCCTTAGCCACGTGTATACACAACATTCAGCTTCCACACTATCATTTATGTAGTTAGCTGTTCTCAGTATAGGTACAGCACAGGTACAGCACAGGTACAGCACAGGTACAGCACAGGTACAGCACAGGCAAAGCACAGGTACAGCACAAGTGTAGCACAGGTACAGGACATGTACAGCACAGGTCTATCAGTTTTCCAGCTTTCTGCAAAAATGCATACAACTTACAGTGTAGGAGCAATTCAATGTGATTGACAATGAAGGAGGAGTTCACTATGACTGACAGTGTAGGAGGGGTTCAATGAGATTGACAGTGTAGGAGGAGTTCAGTGTGACTGACAGTGTAGGAGGAGTTTACTGTGACTGACAGTGCAGGAGGAGTTTACTGTGACTGACAGTGTGGGAGGAGTTTACTGTGACTGACAGTGTAGGAGGAGTTTACTGTGACTGACAGTGTAGGAGGAGTTTACTGTGACTGACTGAGTGTAGGAGGAGTTTACTGTGACTGACAGTGTAGGAGGAGTTTACTGTGACTGACAGTGTAGGAGGAGTTTACTGTGACTGACAGTGTAGGAGGAGTTTACTGTGACTGACAGTGTAGGAGGAGTTTACTGTGACTGACAGTGTAGGAGGAGTTTACTGTGACTGACAGTGTAGGAGGAGTTTACTGTGACTGACAGTGTAGGAGGTATTCACTATGACTGACAGTGTAGGAGGAGTTCATTGTGATTGACAGTGTTGGAGGAGTTCAGTGTGACTGACAGTGTAGTAGGAGTTTACTGTGACTGACAGTGTAGTAGGAGTTTACTGTGACTGACAGTGTGGGAGGAGTTTACTGTGACTGACAGTGTAGGAGGAGTTTACTGTGACTGACAGTGTAGGAGGGGTTCAATGAGATTGACAGTGTAGGAGGAGTTCAGTGTGACTGACAGTGTAGGAGGAGTTTACTGTGACTGACAGTGTAGGTAGAATTTAATGTGATTGACAGTGTAGGAGGAGTTTACTGTGACTGACAGTGTAGGAGGTATTCACTATGACTGACAGTGTAGGAGGAGTTCATTGTGATTGACAGTGTTGGAGGAGTTCAGTGTGACTGACAGTGTAGTAGGAGTTTACTGTGACTGACAGTGTAGTAGGAGTTTACTGTGACTGACAGTGTGGGAGGAGTTTACTGTGACTGACAGTGTAGGAGGAGTTTACTGTGACTGACAGTGTAGGAGGGGTTCAATGAGATTGACAGTGTAGGAGGAGTTCAGTGTGACTGACAGTGTAGGAGGAGTTTACTGTGACTGACAGTGTAGGAGGAGTTTACTGTGACTGACAGTGTAGGAGGAGTTTACTGTGACTGACAGTGTGTAGGAGGAGTTTACTGTGACTGACAGTGTAGGAGGAGTTTACTGGGACTGACTGGGTGTAGGAGGAGTTTACTGTGACTGACAGTGTGTAGGAGGAGTTTACTGTGACTGACTCAGTGTGGGAGGAGTTTACTGTGACTGACTCAGTGTGGGAGGAGTTTACTAGGCTCTAGTAGTTTCAGTCTGAGGAGTTTTAAAAGCACTGCCTGAATACTCGTGGAGCCAGGGTGGAGCCAGGGTGGAGCCAGGGTGGAGCCGCACTGTCCGGCCAGCAAGCTGCCACACCAACTCCCCACCTTACCCGCCCCAAATCGCTCGGCCACAGGAGTCTTTTGCGAAGCTGCCAGTAGGTGCAGCCAGCTCTGTGCCTGTAACCAGTCTCCTGTACCACAGGACAGTGTCTCCGCGCTCTCTGGTCTCTCCTCTTCTGTATCAGAGGAGGTCGAAGTGTGTGCCCACAGGGGGGGATTCTATTCAGAGCAGCCCTGGAGGCCCAGGTGTGTGGCTAAATTCACCTCACACGAAGGCTGAATAGACCCGCACGCTGATGAGTTCGCTAGGTGGGCAGAAAGCCTAGAAACAGCGATCCGTGTTCAGCCGTCTCCACGTTGCTTATGCTACACTGTGCTGGACTAGTGCGGGACCTTAGGTGGGTCTACGTATCTACCGGTAACACACCGCTCATGGCTAGAAGTGACCTGCCGGCCTCCTGGCTACTGCGAGCGTCAGTCCTTCCCTGCTGCACGTTTCTATGAAGACACCACATGGGTGTCAGAGTGGGACAGCGACCCCTTGCAGACTGGAGGGGAACTGTGAGGACAAGGTGACGAAGACAAGGGTTTAGGCAGTGGTTCCGAGGCTGTCCCTGGACGTGTCCTGTCCCACAAGACTTCTACTACGTGGTTGAACCTTGACTTGTCCCTGCTAGCTCCATTAGCCTCCAGCGCAAGACAACACAAGTCCTCAAACTCCTGGCAGACTGACTATACTTGCGTTAAGGGGGAAATTGTGTATGTTGGTTGTTCTGGCCGTGGGAGGGAGACGGGCGGAGGAGGTGTTTAGCAGCGTAGTGGCACATAGAGATGTTGCTCTGCCAAAAAGGCAGCGCATTGTTCTGTACGTCATTCATCTGAGCATATGCCGCCGCCAGCGCTGCCAGAGTGCGCTCCACTCTATCACAGGAGACTAGTGATCTCCAGTGTCTCTAGTGTCCTTCCCCAGGCAATGCCAACCCTCATCACTTACAGGCCCGTTTCACGGTCCATTTCCCAGCCATAAATAATCGATCGCCAAGGCTGTCCGCACCGCTCCTGCCGCATTTATTACATCTGTTAATCACAGTGAAAGCAAGCCGATCGCTCCAACAACGCCACGCGGGCTGGGTTAGGGTTTTGGTCCGCCTACTCCAACCCAGTACTGCAGTCTAGGAGAGTGGTGGAGACCCGTAGCTGGTCCCGCTTGTAGCTTTCAGGAGTGAAACTTGGTAGGAAGGTTGGACATTGTGAGACATGAGAATAATTCAAGTTCCCCACTCGGCCGTGCATGTGAAGGACATCTGACTGACCCAACATCCACGACTGCTACGACGACTGTCCTTAACACCACGTCACCGTCACCAAACACTGCAGTGGTGTCGTACCAGACTGTCATGGAGTGACTCAGAATGGCAGCGGGTCATCTTCAGTGACGAGTCCCGCTTTAGCCTTGGTGGAGACGCCCAACGAACCCGTGTGTGGAGGCACCGTGGTCAGCGGTTTGTTGTCACGCGTCAGAAGGCCTGATGTCACTCCACCTCCACCCCTACCGCACCATCTGCAGGAACTGTGTGAGGATATTCAGGCTGTACGGGATGGATTATCACAGGAGTCCACCTCTACGAGACAACACGGTGGCCCAACACCATACTGAGAGACAGACTTCTGTATGTGTAGCTCAGTAAATATTGATCAGTCTAAATGTATCATCAGTTATTGATCCTGGTGACCTTTACCCTCCTTCCCAACACCACCGCACACCCACACCTTCTTCTGGGTGCAGCTGTGCTCTTAAGGATGAGTGTATATACAAACACCAGCATCTGGCAAAGCCTCCAGGTGTGCGTGAGGTGTTTTGGTGAGGTTGGTGGTTTTTTAGTATTGTGACTCCGTATTGATCTCAGAATTCCGAGGATCCGGTGATCCGCCCGTGCGGATGGTGCTATCCTAGGCGAACAAATTGCCAACAGCTAGACTCTGGAATATTCTACAAACCAACCTCTTGTGACAAGAATAACACTGATGCAAAGTTGCTAAGGGAGACTCGCCACTGCTAGCCCCAATATCCAAGCAACGCTGGTCTACACCCTGGACATACCACTCAGTGAGAGATCCCGTCTCATTATAATGACCACGGCAGAGCCCAGGGCAGCATTGCAGCTCGTTTAGAACAGTGTCGTCCAGGCTACAGCTCCTTCAGTGGCCATTAAGGATGTTCACAGCAAGGTCCATTCCCTCAGAATAAACAGGATCTCAAAGACACTCAGGAGCCTGAGGCCTGTTAGCCATAGCCAGCTGAAGAACACCACCACCACCACCACCACAGAATAAGCTCAGTGACAATTCCCCAGGGCCTTGACAACCGCGGAGAGATAATTATGGGCTAGTCGTTTCCGTCTACCTTGGAGACATCTTTGACGTCTTTGTCTCACAACTGTCACAACAGTCCCGGCCCTCATCTGAACGCACGGTAATATCCGATAAAGCTGGTAAACAGGATCCGTTAGACTGAGGAGCTTGAAGGGAGAACCCAGATAGAACCTCTCCATGAAAGGTTCTAGAGAGAAGTTTCTACGATGGTACGATGGGACACCGGGTTCAGCTCCCCAGCTGGCTATCCAGTGCCCTCCCTGTTTGTATGTTGTCTGTGTGGGTTTCCTCTGGGTGCTCCGGTGCTTTCCTCCCCCAGTCCAAAGATACATCTGCCCTGTTATAGACTGGTGGCCTGTCCAGGGTGTTTCCTGCCTTCCGCCTAATGAGCACTGGGACCCCACCCTCCTCACCGTGACCCAAAAGGATAAGCAGCTTAGAAGATGAATGGAAAGCTTATATAACCAATCAACTACTACCAGTTAACACTGTGGCCCCGGGAATCAAGGAAGACATGGGGAACCTAATGCTCTTTCATTGGACGCAACAGCACAGGAGGAGTGGCCTGGCAGTCAGGCAGCTGGGATAGGACGCAGGTCACGTCTAGGAGACATTCCATACATGCGATAACGACCCTACACGAACTAAACCACAGTCCAACACCCTAACAGCATGTCCAGGTAAAGCCTCAAGCATGGCTGCTTTGCATGGCCACGCCTCCTGAGGGTCCACAGGCGAACGAGCCAGTAGCAGGATGCTGCAGTAGGGCATTCAGTAGGTGGTATAAGCGAATGCTAGGTGCACCCCAATTAGGGGGGTAAAATAATTAATACTTTTACTATTTTAATATCGTAACTTCATAGTCTAGTAATATAAACCCTAGTACTGTCTGTGCACCCCTTGGCACACCCCACCTCCTCACACTCTAGATGGAGTTACTAGTCTGTGGTGGTGGCGGAGGGGAGCAAGTGTAACACTTATTGACATCTTAGGCTAGTTAGCTAGCCTGTCCTTTGGTCAGTTGGTTTAGGATTTAGTCATTAACTGATGTAAGATCAATTGCCTCTGATTATTCATATTCAGTAAAGCATCATGGGAGAGAAGTGCTCACTGAGCTCTGTGTATGAAGGCTAGGGTTTCTCCATCCAAGGATAATGCTCTTTCATTGGACCCAATAGCACGTCTAATGGTGTAGCTCAGTGGATAACACCACTACCCGCCAAGTAGCCACCACCACACGTGGGAGACTGGGGTTTGAATCCCGGTCTGGCTGACTAGGCTGTGCTACACCAATAAGAGTCCTTGGGCAAGACTCCTAACACTACATTGGCCTCCCTGTAATACGACTAACCTTGTAAGTCGCTCTGGATAAGAGCGTCAGCTAAATGCCGTAAATGTAATGGGAGGAGTGACCTGCTAGTCAGATGGCTGGGATAGGACGCAGGTCACGTCTAGAAGACATTCCATACATGCGATAGTGACCCTACACAAACTAAACCACAGTCCAACACCCTAACAGCAAGTTAAAGCCTCCATGTAGGGCTGCTTTGCATGGCCACGCCTCCTCAGGGTCCACAGGCTAGGGTATCTCCATCCAAGGAGCTGGAGCAAAACTCTTGCCTAGGGCCTCACCTTGGTCAGGGCTTGCTCTGTTAACCAGTTTAACACAATTCAAGACTTTATATCCTGGTTTTTAAAGGTTTTCCCAATCAGTGTTCTCCCACTACAATCCCCGGCATTCTTTTCCCAAATACGTCAAACCTCCGGACGGGTAATCTCCAGTCCACTGCTGCGGAGGCTACTTAACGCAGACGTGATTCCGCTTCCTAGCAGTACGCTTAGCTATCTGCCATCTTCTGTGTTTGCTAGCCAGTGAAAGAAGCTTGTAGTTTCCTCCACCCTTCAAGATACATCATCTGTAAGCCAGAGAATCCCACTCCTGGGGCCACTCCGTCACGCTCTAGGATCAGCATCTCACTTTAGCATTTAGCGTTTAGCTTAGCCTGTGTTTTTTGTGGGTGTAGGGACTTTTTCAACCTGATTTCCACTCCAGCTTCTCCAGCCCTCAGTTCAGGTGAGCTAAGCATTCCTGAATGCAGGTAACAGGATCGTGTAGACAAGCCGCTACACTGACAACTGTCCAATATCAAATCAAATCCAGTTTACAACTGGTGTTGTCTCAAAGCAGCTTTACAGAAATTCAGTAATACTGATTCATTAAGGAGAGAAAAGAAAGAAGCCCCTTGTGGAGAACCTCCCTCAAGTAGAAGGAAGAAACCTTGGGAGGAACCGGACTCACATGGGGAGAACCCATCCTCCTCTGGCCCAAATGACATAATGAAATTGTTTAAAGTAACATCAATGGAGTATCTAATTAAGATGAAGTTAATGAAAATATAATTGTGGAGTAATAGTCCGATGGAGGTAGCAATAGAGGAAACATTAGTCTCCAGTGAGGAAGCCCGATTAGGCTGGGCAGGTGGGCAGCTGGTCAGAGGCAGGTAGCTGGCGAAACCTGGTCAAGCATCCATCAGTGTCTGGCTGGGTGGGTAGACAACTGGTCAGAGGCAGGTAGCAGCGAAACCTGGTCAAGCATCCATCAGTGTCTGGCTGGGTGGGTAGAAAACTGGTCAGAGGCAGGTAGCAGCGAAACCCGGTCAAGCATTCATCAGTGTCTGGCTGGGTGGGTAGACAACTGGTCAGAGGCAGGTAGGAGCGAAACCCGGTCAAGCATCCATCAGTGTCTGGCTGGGTGGGTAGACAACTGGTCAGAGGCAGGTAGCAGTGAAACCTGGTCAAGCATCCATCAGTGTCTGGCTGGGTGGGTAGACAACTGGTCAGAGGCAGGTAGCAGTGAAACCTGGTCAAGCATCCATCAGTGTCTGGCTGGGTGGGTAGAAAACTGGTCAGAGGCAGGTAGCAGCGAAACCCGGTCAAGCATTCATCAGTGTCTGGCTGGGTGGGTAGACAACTGGTCAGAGGCAGGTAGGAGCGAAACCCGGTCAAGCATCCATCAGTGTCTGGCTGGGTGGGTAGACAACTGGTCAGAGTTAGGTAGCAGCGAAACCTGGTCAAGCATCCATCAGTGTCTGGCTGGGTGGGTAGACAACTGGTCAGAGGCAGGTAGCAGTGAAACCTGGTCAAGCATCCATCAGTGTCTGGCTGGGTGGGTAGAAAACTGGTCAGAGGCAGGTAGCAGCGAAACCCGGTCAAGCATTCATCAGTGTCTGGCTGGGTGGGTAGACAACTGGTCAGAGGCAGGTAGGAGCGAAACCCGGTCAAGCATCCATCAGTGTCTGGCTGGGTGGGTAGACAACTGGTCAGAGTTAGGTAGCAGCGAAACCTGGTCAAGCATCCATCAGTGTCTGGCTGGGTGGGTAGACAACTGGTCAGAGGCAGGTAGCAGCGAAACCCGGTCAAGCATCCATCAGTGTCTGGCTGGGTGGGTAGACAACTGGTCAGAGGCAGGTAGCAGCGAAACCCGGTCAAGCATCCATCAGTGTCTGGCTGGGTGGGTAGACAACTGGTCAGAGGCAGGTAGCTGGCGAAACCCGGTCAAGCCTCCATCAGTGTCTGGCTGGGTGGGTAGACAACTGGTCAGAGGCAGGTAGCAGTGAAACCTGGTAACACAGACCTGGGAGCACCCCGAAACACTGGCATCCATCCGCTCCACCGTCAACTGACTGATCGGGTGCAGCGGCGGGACGACAGCACCAGCATCTCAGTGTACCATAAAACCCTCGCCCCATGAACCCCTGGATCTGCGAGGCCGTGTAGGGCTTTATATGTCAACAGATTAATTT
>JAMWET010006632.1:30000-42500 GCA_024036415.1 Prochilodus magdalenae | reverse complement strand
CCGAGCCATGCTGGGAACGATGCGGCAAACCAGGCCCAGACTATGATACTACCACCACCATGTTGGTAGACGGGATAAGGTTCATATCATCGCTGTACGAAGGAAAACAGGTATCTCCAAAATGGTAACTTTACAGGACAGGCCGAAAACCTGATTAAATTTGAATGCAAGTCAATGGAACCAGACGTCCTTCCAAACACTATTGGGCCATTTCTGTTGGTCCATTCATCATGCAATTCTCACACAGCGTAAACGGCAGCTGATGTGTTCAAATGATGTATAAAAGTCAAAATGGACAAAATTGGAGATACATGTTTGTCACTGGACAGTGACGATATGCTGGGATGCAGCGTTCCCCTTTCTCTAGATATTCTACACCTCATTAGAACCAAAAAGTTCCACTACGGTCTCTATTTGGTCCATAACTCATATTTCAAATTAGCTTTCCAGGTTGTCCACATGATGTTTATAAACTGCAGACGGGCAACCGTGTTCTTTTTGGGTACCACAGAGTTCCTCCTTGCAACCTTGCTATGCACACCATTGTTGTTCAGCGTTCTCCTGATAGTGGACTCCACCACTGGAGGACTTCCGCTGTCATTGAACTTATCCTGGGAGACTGTGGGCTATTGGACACATTGATCCTGGAGAGATCTTTGTGGGTCAGCCAATACTAGTGAGGGTAGCACCACCCTGGACGTCCTCCTACTGACCCACCTGGACCGAACTCAAAGGGTTTTCACACAGTCACGTTACTATGACCACCATCTAATATCCAGAGTAACCTCTGTGTGCAGCTGGACGGGCTGGGAGGGACTCACAATTCAGTGTCACAGGTACCTGGAGCCATGCGGACTGCAGTGCATCCCATAGCTGCTGGAGGTTGAGTCAGGGAGGGTCCATAGAATGAACACGACAATCAGGGTGGTCTCGCAGATGCTCAACTGGGTTGAAGTCTGGGGAATTAGGGATGTTGGACGAGAAGGCCTGGCTCGCAGTCTCCGCTCTGATTCATCCCACAGGTGTTCTATCGGGTTCTGCAGGCCAGTCCAGTTCCTCCACACCAGACTCGCTCATCCATGTCTTTATGTGCGGTCATGTTGGAACAGGAAGGGGCCGTCCCAAACCATCCCCACAAAGTTGGGAGCATGATGGTGGTCCAGAGTCTCTTGGTCTGCTGAAGCATTAAGAGTTCCTCTCACTGGAACTAAGAGGCGGAGCCTAACTCCTGAACACCACCCCCACACTATAATCCCCCCTCCACCAAACTTTACACTCGGCACAGTGCAGTCAGACCAGTACCGTTCTCCTGAGGCGTGATTGGTCCCTCCAGAGAACACGTCTCCAGCTCTAGAGTCCAGTGGTAAGGCTTTACAACACTGGTGATGTGAGGCTTGGATGCAGCTGCTCAGCCATGGAAACCCATTCCCTGAAGCTCTCCACACTGTTCCTGAGTGGATCTGAAGGCCACATGTAGTTTGGAGGTCTGTAGTGACTGACCTCTGAGCACTATACACCTCAGCATCCACTGACCCCGCTCTGTCATGTTACATGGTCTACCACTTCATGCCTGAGTTGATGTCATTCCCAATCCCTTCCACTTTGTAAGAATCCCATGGACAGTGGACTGTGGAATATTCAGTAGCCACACTGTAGGTCCACAGAGAAAGCAGTGCTCACGCTTATCAACGAAATGCATGGGTAACTCCACACCAGGTCACCAGGTTCTGGATGCTGGTCGGTCAGTATTCCCATGCTCCAGACCAGTATGAACCAGTGTAGAATGCATGCTGGTCTGTGCTGTGCTGTTTTCAGCAGGGATAAGAGGGCTACACGAAGGCCTCTGGGCATGCAAATGAACCGAATACATCCCACACAGCTCCACACTCCACAACATGAAGTGATCTGCTGTTCTTCTGATTAGCAGATTAATGGAGCTCACTGTTTCGCCCGGTTCCCTCGACTGTAACCGATCAGCCAAGACATATTCACCTGACCCTGGATTTGGAGCCACAACGCTGATCTGGCTAACATGCGGGCCTAAAGGGGCAAATTAGCGCTGTGCTAACTGCATGTGTGAATCTTCACGTGCTGGGCTCAAACTGTGTGGAGTTGTGAGGTGGATCTTACACACACTTGCTTATGTGGTTTCTATAAACATGGACAACTGTACAAGCTCAATTCAAGTTGTCCGGCTCCATTAACTAAGCTAGCTTGGTTTTCGGCTAGGCTATTTTGGCTACTAGGTAACTAGCTAGGGTGGACACACATCCGGTTTCAGGCCGGACGGGCGGTTTTTGAACTCCCAGTCCTCCGTCCAACACAGTACCTGGATGGACGCCTATTAGTCCTCTTTTCATATAAAACCTTCACTCGCCAACAATATGACGTGTGCCATTGGCTGGCGTCCGTGTCAAAACACTCACCTACTGGCTAACCGCAGGTCAGCCCTCTAAATGCTAGTCCTATAGTAAGTTCCCATCTGACTGACGACTGCCATCCATTCGACCCAGTTAGAGAAGTAAAGCAGTCATGTAAGTGTTATACAGGTTAGGTCATGATTTGCGGGTGAATAGCACATGCAGTTAGCCAAGATGCTAATTCCATAAGTTCCCATTGCCTAGCTGCATTATCCGGGAGGCTACAGTGTGAAACTACGGAGGGGGGCGGAACTGTGCATTGTAGATTCGTACTATTCCTCTCCAGCCACAGTCTCGCAGGCCGGAAGAGTGCGGCTGCAGCTCTAGCTGCGCTAACTGAGGTGCAGTAACAGTTGTCAGTAGGTGTGTACGTGACAGACTGTGGTGATGTGCATGTATGGCAGGAGAGGTTACTCACCGCCTGAGCACTGAGCACTGAACACGGCTGCAGGCTGAGGAGATTTAACAACACTGGTTTAAAGAGCCCTCGGCTCATTCACCATCTTTAGCATCGGAGCCAGGAGCTGCAGAATGAATGAATGAACAGATAAAAGAATGAAATAATGAATTGATGGATAGATGGATGAGTGAATGAAAGAATGGATGGATGAGTGAATGAAAGAGTGGGTGGATGGATGGATGGATGGATGGATGTATGTATGAATGGATGGATGGATGAGTGAATGAAAGAATGGATGGATGGGTGGATGGATGGATGGATGGATCGATGGATGGAAGGATTGGATGGTTGGATGGATGATGGATGGGTGGATGGATGGACGGATTAGTGAATGAAGAAGTGGATGGATGAATGGATGGATGAGTGAATGAAAGAGTGGATGGATGGGTGGATAGATGGATGGACGGATGGATGGATGAGTGGATGGATGGATGGATGAGTAGTGAAAGAGTGGATGGATGGGTGGATGGATGGATGAGTGAATAAAAGAGTGGATGGATGAATGGATGGATGAGTGAATGAAAGAGTGGATGGATGGGTGGATAGATGAATGGATGGATGGATGGATGGATGGATGGATGAATGGATAGATGGATGAGTAGTGAAAGAGTGGATGGATGAATGGATGAGTGAATGAAAGAGTGGATGGATGGGTGGATGGATGGATACATGTGAGAGTGAACGCGGAAATTAATATAATGATGAATGAGCAAAAGAATGAAGAAATAGAAAAATATATGAATACATTAATGAATGAAGGAACAACGAATGGAGGACACAGTACATGCAAAAATGAATAAACGAATCAATGAAGAAATTGCGACTGAATTCATGAACAAATGTTGGATGCACGGAATGATTGAATGAATAAATGAATGAATGAAATAATGAGTGAAGGATGTACTTGGTTGGTTGAACAAACAAATACAGGAGCAAACAAATCAACAAAAAAGGCAAACAATAAATGTATGAATGAATGAATTAATGCGGTGCTGTTGGGAAGGAAGATAAAGGTGACCAGGATCAATAACTGATGATACATTTAGACTGATATGATCAATATTTACTGAGCTACACATACAGAAGTCTGTCTCTCAGTATGGTGTCGGGCCGCCATGTCTGCTAACCCAACACACCCGACGTCTCGGTATGGAGCTGTAGAGGTTCCTGATGGTGTCCTGTGATAATCCATCCCATGCAGCTTGAACATCCTCACACAGTTCCTGCAGATGGTGCGGTAGGGTTGAAGGTGGAGGGACACCAGGCCTTCTGGACGCGTGACGCGTGACAACGAACCGTTCATCTCGGTGCTGACCACGGTGCCTCCACACACGGACTCGTAGATCGTCTCCACCGAGACAACAAAAGCGGGACTCGTCACTGAAGATGACCCAACGCCCTCCATGACAGTCTGGTCTGACACCACTGCAGTCCTTGGTGACGGTGACGTGGTGTTGACAGTCGGCGTAACGGTCTACATGGTGCAGCCATCTACCAATAGTGCTGCACTAACAGGATGGCGCATGGAGGACACCACTGCTCGCTGAATGTCCGCAGTCGTGGTTGTTGGGTCCCCCTGTGCTTCTCCCTCTTCTTCTATCCACTGCCGCCAACACATACCCACACCCACACTGAGGCGGGTAAACCCCCCTGACGCTCATGCCAGCTCCACCACACTGCACACATATCCTTGAGTCTGGCCTTACCAGTGATCAGATGAAGGCGTGTGTGTTGCTGAGGTTCTGGAGATGGTGTTGGACCGGGCATATTTGTTTGGTCTTTGGAGGTCCGGGTGTATTAAAGCTCTGTGTGCGAAGCAGACGTTTACCTAATCTCAGAGGCAGAGCTGAGGCAGAGTCTTCCTGCCTTTGACCTGGAAAGCAATAAACCCAGACGGTGCGCATCCGCTCCGTAAAGGCACGCTGGGGAGATTTCCATCTTTAATTGAATTGATCAGATATACAGGTGCTGGGTTACGAGGGCCTTAGTTCGTCATTTCAAACTCGGGAGCGCACGTAGGTTATCCATTTAGGATCAATTTTGCACGGCCTAATTCCAAAGTAGCACATGTGACGGGTCTTCTTGCTGTACCTGACCATGAGTCATCCTCTTAGTGCAGCACCATTGGCAGACGGATGCACCATGCAGGACTACATGCACACAGACCGTTACCACGACTGTCCTTAACACCACGTCACCGTCACCAAACACTGCAGTGGTGTCGTACCAGACTGTCATGGAGTGACTCAGAATGGCGTTGGGTCATCTTCAGTGACGAGTCCCGCTTTAGTCTTGGTGGAGACGCCCAACGAGTCCATGTGTGGAGGCACCGTGGTCAGCACCAAGATGAGCGGTTTGCTGTCATGTGTCCAGAAGACCTGGTGTCCCTCCACCTCCACCCCTACCGCACCATCTGCAAGAACTGTGTGAGGATATTCAAGCTGCATGGGATGGATTATCACAGGACACCATTAGGAACCTCTACAGCTCCATACCGAGACGACTGGTGTGTTGGGTTAGCAAACATGGCGGCCCGACTCCATACTGAGAGACAGACTTCTGTATGTGTAGCTCAGTAAATATTGATCATATCAGTCTAAATGTATCATCAGTTATTGATCCTGGTCACCTTTATCTCCCTTCCCAACACCACCGCACTCCCACACCTCCATCTGGGCCCCTAATTAACTGGTTATTAAGTCTGGCTTCACTGACGTACATTATACCACATAATACTTATCATAACCTGTATAGAGATATTACCCCACATAAATATAACTGATACACGTATATTAATGCTCATGCAATACACAGTGGGGAAAATACGTACACCTGCCAATCAGCAAAAATCCTGGCCCTCAAAGACCTGTTAGTCCGCCTCTAAAAGCTCCACCTCCCCTCCACTTATTCTAAATTAGAAGCACCTGTTTGAGGTCGTCGGCTGCATAAAGACACCTGTCCACCCCACACCATCAGTAAGACTCCAACTACTAACATGGCCAAGACCAAAGAGCTGTCCAAAGACACCAGAGACTAAACTGTTGACCTCCACAAGGCTGGAAAGGGCTACGGGGCAATTGCCAAGCAGCTTGGTGGAAAAAGATCAACTGCTGGAGCAGTTATTAGAAAATGGAAGAAGCTAAACATGACTGTCCATCTCCCTCGGACTGGGGCTCCACGCAAGATCTCACCTGGTGGCGTATCAATGATCCTAAGGAAGGTGAGGAATCAGCCCAGAACTACACGGGATTTGGTTTTGTCCACTCATATGACTAGAACTCCATGCACTGTGTTTATATAGGACCTAATCTTGATGGTCAACTTTGAGCAACGCCAACATACAATGGCAATAATGAGTAATTATTGCCATCATCTGACTGAATATGCATGCACGTGTGCCAGCAGATAACACAAGCGCTATATCTGCCATTGTAATGAGCGGCTGGAGAGCGCATTCGGTTTCCCCCATCATATCTGCCCTCCTGATTTCCCATTCCACAAAGCGCATTGGTCAGGGCCCGAGCCAAGGCCCAGGCTCTGATTGAAAACCTTCTACCGACACCTGCACTGCTCTCGGCTCCGGTCTCTGAGCCTATTACACCCCCGCCCCCTCCCTGCAACGGCCCGCAGCCTCGTAAATAAGGCATGCTCGGGAATGGAAGGAGGGAGGGAGGAATAAATGACGGGTCGGCCGCTTCTTTGAGCCACGCGAGCGGGAAAGGTCAGTCGGATGTTGGGGAGGTATTAGCGGCGGGTGATGAGGGCCAGCAGAGAGCCGTAGGGGATGGCGAGTGGGGCGACAAACGCTGCCAGGTCAGTGGGGTGAACCTTTTGTGCAGGGGAGAGAGAGAGAGAGAGAAAGAGAGACAGAGAGAGAGAGAGAGGCATTTAGAAGCTCATCTGTCACATGGATGGCCTATTAAACCTGCTTTTAAAGGAGGAAGAGTCATAGGAAGATAGATCACGGCCTGAGCGGTGCGAGAAAGAGTGTGTGCTGGTGAGATAGGCTGTGACAAGCTAGAGTTCCAAGGTTTGGAATTACCACGGAAAAGTTGGGAATCACAACTCAAAGTTTTGGGAATGATTGAACATGGCAGTACAACCTTACTGTAGACCCAGTGTTGCTCGGCGTTGATATCTGTCCAGTGATGGTTGCTTGGTGCACTCAGCGTCCACGGGAACGTGAATTTGAGGGGGAACTGAATTAGATACAAGACCTGAGGCTTCCTAGAAGAGGCAAGAAGTGGCCACAGTACCGAGTAAAATGCTGCTACGTCCAGCTAGCGGAAGTCAAAGACGCCCCATATGACAACTAGCTAAGCTCTGCAGCGCTGGGAAGCTCACCCTTCCTGTACATCACCTGTACAACTTTATTGAAACCACCACTGAATCAATATTCATCTTCCATCACCTGATCCCTGAAACCAGAGTTGAGCTCCGATGCCAAATAATGTCTATCTGATTCCCTATGTGGGGGTCACATCCTTGATTTAATGTGGTTGGTGTAGCTCAGTGGTGGTTGGTGTAGCTCAGCGGATAACACCACTACACTCCAAGTAGCCCCCACCACACGTGGGAGACTGGGGTTGAATCTCGAGCTGAGTGACTATGCTGTGCTACACCAATAAGAGTCCTTGGGCAAGACTCCTAACACTTCATTGGCCTACCTGTAATATGATTACCCTTGTAAGTCGCTCTGGATAAGAGCGTCAGCTAAATGCCGTAAATGTAACGCTACGATAGGACTGTACTGTAGTTTCACTTTATTACACCCAAAAAGTTCTGATCATGTGACCCTTCTGCAAAACAGACTGGGAGCTGCCATGATCCCTCCCTACTACCACTTTCCGGTTTGCTGTTTGCACTTCCTGGACGTGCTAACCAGAGGATTCCCAATAGAAACCACTAAACTGTACGGACTACATGATGAGCACATCGAGTACATCAAACAGCAGTGCTGGGTTCTGGTTCTGGTGCCACAACAACTCAAGAACGTGCTATTAGATCCTTAGAACACCACTGGGTTCGTAAACACGGTCCGTGCTCTGTACGATATGCGTTCCATCCTCAAGAAGAAGAAGACGGGATCGGGGGGACGGGCCTGGCTGGCAGCATTCAAATAGACAATAGGAGATATAGAAAACAGGATATGTCTACAAAACCTAATCCCTCCCTCCCTCCCTTCCATAAGACAGCTGCTGCCGGACTCTCCCGCCCAACCCTGCAGAGCACAAGCAACCCACGGTCTCCACTGTCCCTCAGCATCACCCATGCCTGAGGTTTACCTTGGCTGAAGCTCTGGTTCTCACCTCACGGTGAGGATGTGTCGCAGTGTTGGCTGTATAAAGGTGGCGCCTGGCGAGGCTTGTAGTTCTGCTGTACTCTTTTCAGAAGGAACTGGATAGTCCACTGTACCAGGATAGCTAACCTCGGCCACAGTGTGACCTTCTCCGGACATCAGATGATGCGAGTGACTGAGAACGACAAAACCGAAACGTTCCCATTACAATCAATGAAGCTGTCTACACCAGTTGCGAGCGGCAGAGCACAGTGATGCAATGCCATGTGGCGTTTTGACGGACACCCTGTTTCCGGTTCTCTAGTTTGCCGTTCCGCCTTAAAACGGAAGAGGAGAAGCTCGTGGATTACAGCGACCCGTCCAGTAAAGAATCTGGTGGGAAATTGGCAGCGTGCCAGACGTTAGAGGTAAATATGTTCAAGATGTTTATGGTATCCACGATTTTCCTGAACCCATGACTCGCAGTCAAAACGGGATTTTGGTAATGGGCTGGAGGTTGGGCTGTTGTGGGCTGGAGGTTAGGGAACCAGCCTTGTGACTGTAAGGTCAGGACACGACTGAAGTGGACAGGGCTTCCTACCGATCCAGGCAAGTGTGCTCACTGTCCTCTAGTGTGTGTTCTGTATATGTGCGTATGTATGTATATATGTGTGTGTGTGTGTGTGTGTGTGTATGTATGCATGTATGTATGTATGTATATATGTGTATGTATGTATGTATGTATGTATGTATGTATGTATGTATGTATGTGTGTGTATGCATGTATGTGTGTATGTATGCATGTATGTATGTATGTATATATGTGTATGCATGTATGTATGTATGTATGTATGCATGTATATATGTGTATGTGTATGTATGTATGTATGTATGTATGTATGTATATATGTGTGTATGTATGTGTATGTGTATGTATGTATGCATGTATGTATGTATGCATGTATATATGTGTATGTGTATGTATGTATGTATGTATGTATGTATATTTGTGTATGTGTATGCATGTATGTATGTATGCATGTATATATGTGTATGTGTATGCATGTATGTATGTATGTATGTATATATGTGTGTGTGTATGTGTATGTGTATGTATGTATGCATGTATGTATGTATGTATGTATGTATGTATATTTGTGTATGTGTATGTATGTATACATGTATGCATGTATGTATGTATGCATGTATATATGTGTATGTATGTATGTATGTATGTATGTATGTGTGTGTATGTATGTATGTATGTATGTATGTATGTATGTATGTATATATGTGTATGTGTATGTGTATGTGTATGTGGATGTGGATGTGTATGTATGTATGTATGTATGCATGTATATATGTGTATGTATGTATGTATGTATGTATGTGTGTGTGTATGTATGTATGTATGTATGTATGTATGTATGTATATATGTGTATGTGTATGTGGATGTGGATGTGTATGTGTATGTATGTATGTATGTATGTATGCATGTATATATGTGTATGTATGTATGTATGTATATATGTGTGTGTGTATGTATGCATGTATATATGTGTATGTATGTATGTATGTATATATGTGTGTGTGTATGTATGTATGTATGTACACTCTATATGGTAGACAGGTGTAGTGGATGTGTATGTGTATGTATGTATGTATGTATGTATGCCCTCTGCCTGGTCAGATCCCCTCAGATTCAGTGTATTAGATCTGTTTTATCACTAATGAATCCAGCCCTGTTTTTAGAACCATGCTCGCTGTGCGTTTCACCCCAGCCCCTGCTCGCCAGGCTCTCTCTAGGTCACCTGAGGTCATCTTACGGTGGTTAAGGGACACTGGAATGAGGTGGCGCTCAGCACGGTCAGTAGAGAGGGGGTTTGGCCCTATGCCAGTCCTGTAAACATTAATATTATTATTATTATTATAAACAGATTTTAAGACAGACCTTTGTCTGAAAGCCTGCAGGCCTTTAAGGTTCCCCTCTGGACAAAAGTGGGTGGGCCTAGGCCTGCTGGGTCCAGTGCTTCTCTCATTGCTGCTGATGCTGGAGGATAGAAGCTCTACAGAACAGATTTATGGAACGGTGTGATGAATGAATATGGTTAATAAGAAGTGATTCCTAATGCTTAAATTGTGAACACACACGCACTCTGTCTCTCGCTCGCTCACTCACTCTCTGCCTCTCTGGTGACAGAGCGGTTCTGTTAGACAGCGAGATGAAGACGTGCACAGGACAGGCCATTAGCATTTGAAAGAGCCGCCTGTCTCAGCGAGCAGGACGAACGAGGCTCAGAGACACTAGACAGGGAGACAGACAAAGACACGGAGAGACAGAACCTGGAATAACACTCGGAGAAAGGCAGGGAGAGCGAGAGGGGAATGCATGGAGGGGGCAGCTTTGACATGTGAACGGTGAATGACAAGCCCTAACTCATCACAAGGCGGAGTTAAAAGCCTGTATCCCTCAGCTTCTTTAATTTGATTGGTTTAGCTTTGTGATGGTTTATGGTTTATAATCGTAAATCATTTTACTGTTCCTTTAAGACTGAACTCTGTTCTGATTGGCTGTCCTGAATTGGGGCTGAAACAGCTCTGGTAATTTCAGTATTAGAGGACAAGGATCAACTTCTTTGAAGGAGAATCCATTTGTCAAGACGTGACATACTGACCACACGTTCAAGTCCAGACCTCTACTGATTGGCTGAGACTCTCGTCTTTTCAGCCTTGAGTTTAAATGGATCCTTAGAGTCCATAAAATGCTTTCCGGGTGACGAGAAACAGGAGACGAAACGGCTGCGGCTGATAAGATGAGAAAAAAAAAAAAAACCTTGGTGCCTGTGGGCTCTGGGTTAGCTAGCACCCACTTGCAAAAGCCCAAACTGGCCCTTGGCAGATACTTTTGATCCAGGCTTTGGGTTTTATAGGGTTCCATCCTTCAGACGTCAGGCCTGTCGGTCAGAAAGGTATGGTAAGGTAAAGCTAGCTACCTAAGGCAGCATCGGTAAAGCGCTAAGAACTGAAACGCATGTGGATTCAAAAGAACACTGTACTCCTCACTTATCAACGAATCAGAGGCTGTGTTCCTGATTTGTCGACCAGTCAGAGGCTGTGTTCCTGACTTGCCGATGAATTAGTGGCTGTGTTCCTGACTTGCCGATGAATCAGACGCTGTGTTCCTGACTTGCTGATGAATCAGACGCTGTGTTCCTGACTTGCAGATGAATCAGATGCTGTGTTCCTGAGTTGCCGATGAATCAGAGGCTGTGTTCCTGACTTGCCGATGAATAAGACGCTGTGTTCCTGACTTGCCGATGATTCAGAGGCTGTGTTCCTGACTTGCTGATGAATCAGAGACTGTATTCCTGACTTGCAGATGAATCAGACGCTGTGTTCCTGACTTGCCGATGAATAAGACGCTGTGTTCCTGACTTGCTGTTGAATCAGACGCTGTGTTCCTGACTTCCCGATGAATCAGACGCTGTAGTCCTGACTTGCCGATGAATCAGACGCTGTGTTCCTGACTTGCCGATGAATCAGACGCTGTGTTCCTGACTTGCCGATGAATCAGAGGCTGTGTTCCTGACTTGCCGATGAATCAGACGCTGTGTTCCTGACTTGCCGATGAATCAGACGCTGTGTTCCTGACTTGCCGATGAATCAGATGCTGTGTTCCTGACTTGCCGATGAATCAGATGCTGTGTTCCTGATTTGCCGATGAATCAGACGCTGTGTTCCTGACTTGCTGATGAATCAGAGACTGTATTCCTGACTTGCAGATGAATCAGACGCTGTGTTCCTGACTTGCCGATGAATCAGACGCTGTGTTCCTGACTTGCCGATGAATCAGACGCTGTGTTCCTGACTTGCTGATGAATCAGACGCTGTGTTCCTGACTTGCCGATGAATCAGACGCTGTGTTCCTGACTTGCGGATGAATCAGACGCTGTGTTCCTGACTTGCTGATGAATCAGACGCTGTGTTCCTGACATGTCGATAAATCAGAGACTGTGTTCCTGACTTGTCGACGAAACAGACGCTGTGTTCCTGACTTGCTGACAAATCAGACGCTGTGTTCCTGACTCGTGTATGTGAATGTATTTTACAGTATCATATTTTTTACTGAGCTGTAACGTTGATAGCCGGAACTGAAGCCCTATCTCTAATGGGGATGTTAGGTTTGGTCAGCTCAGACAGTCTACTCGACTGGACAGGAAGGTCTTACTGTGTTGGTGTGTGTGAGAGAAAATGAAAGAGCCCTGGCTGTGTCCCACAGAGAGGATTTTGAGAGGTCAGCATGCTAGGAGACTGATCTTGGCCGCGGTGCTGAATGCCTGG